>CM035433.1:126276125-126376125 GCA_020310875.1 Ceratopteris richardii
GATAGTCATCCTTGACAAAATGGCATCAAAGAAAACATCAAAGAAAGTCGTGCTGCAACCTATAATCGTGTACAGGAGTCACAAACTGGCTGCGTGTGCTGTTACCTAATAACATTGGTCTCTTATCTAAGCAGGATTCTACCTTAAGGTGAGGCATGCAGTATGACTATGGCGGGGAAACAAGATGTTGCACTGGAGAGGTACATTTAACATGGTCGACAAAGTCATAACCGATGCTATGAAAAACCGTACATTATTCTACCAAGTTCCGTTCGCAGCTTCCAGCGAAACTCCAGAACAAAGACGCAGACCAACAGCTTTCAATGATTGAAGTTCCATCTAGAAAAAGAAAAGCCGTGCGGATCCGAAAGAGACACCAACCTGCCAACGACTGAAGCGAGAAGCCGAAGGTTCGAGGCTTCAGACGACAGTGCCTCCTGCGCCTGTAAATAGACTAAATATACCCCCGTTTCTTCCTATAACCGAAACAAGCAGGATGAATACCCGGTCAAAAAGACATGACAGGAAGAAACTAATTAGAATTGGTACCTTGGCGCAGGTACACAAGAAGCTCGAGAGGAGAAGAAGAAATAATAGTAGACATTGAATCGGCTTCCCCAGAGAAGCGATGGAGTTGGAAAGGCGAAGACCCATGATCGCCTCTACTATGATTGCTATTCTACGCTCGGCATTTTATAAGCAAAAAGAAAGCCATATTCGTGGGAAAAGGCTAACAATAATAATAATAGTATTAACAAATTGCAGACCGTGAGCAAATATAGAGCATGTCCCTCATACCATAAGATTGTGGGCTAGATGTTAGTGTATGTGTGGATCTTGAGGTCGATATGATGTGTGTTCTAATGCCTATCAAGTGACACATGTGGGCGCTTGGCTTTTCTCAAACTTTTTTTTTTTTAAATGGAGGTTCGGCAAGAGTCTACTCTCACGAGTTTTAACTTTGAAAGAACAACTCTACAGGTGAATGGGCATAGTACCCACGAGATCATAGATCATTACTGTATTAGATAGTGAATGTTCGGGCTCCGTATCTGATTATTACTGTGGCATACCTTCATGCTCTATATCTGATTAATAGTGTGGCGTACCCTACTTTGTGGGACATGCAGACTGCATAGGACGAGAAATATAGAGCCCCAATGACAAAGAGAATGTTGCTTGTGGACCTTTCTGAAGACGTCACACACATGAAACAAGCATATTGGGGAGATTAAGGAGCATATATACTGGAATGGTATTGGATATATATACTCTTAGATATTTATTGGTCACACACATGAAACAAGCATATTGGATATATTAAGGAGAATATATACTCTTAGATATCCAATGCAGAAAAGGAGGGGTGTGCTTAATCCATTGGATCATTACAAACATGGTTTAGGTTGCATTCTTTGTTTTCATGGGACCTATGTACAAAAAATGCTTTCAACTTGCAAACCGAGTGTGTCATGCGGGTGTTGTGTGGTTAGATGGAAGGCACACACACGTCCCTTGATAAGATCTATTTATTACTTCCCTCTCTCTAACATTGAAGACTAAAAACTATAATGTGTTTCCCTACATCTTTTTCACCAGCATCGTTTCTGTAGTGGTAGAACATCATATGTAGGTGCTCTTTTTGTAGATCAAGATGCTTTAATGCATATGGGTAGAGTTTTATTACTCTGCAGATCACAAAATCAATGCAAAAATGAGGCAAAATCAAGGGCAAAGGAGCTTTATCGTGTTGAAATGTCTCTACAAAATCAATGAAAAAATGAGGCAAAATCAAGGGCAAAGGAGCTTTATCGTGTTGAAATGTCTCTACATTATTTTGGAGTGTATGGTATGCATCGTTTTGCGTACGTATTATTGGAGACGTGAGAGTGAGAGAGAGAATGTCCATATGAAGGCCATTTGGGAGTCGATAGAGCCATATTGCGTGGCTTGGATGGATGGTGAAACGTCATTCTTCATTTCTCATTGATTTGTGAGAGAGAAATTGACGTCGTCTGCAAATTTGAGATAATAAATGTATTGTTCGAATCGTACGCGCAAAAGCAAGAAGGGGAGTTCCAAGTTGCTTGTCTCAGTGGTTGGGCCTTTCGCCTCTTGAGACGGAGGCAAGGGTTCAATCTCCACCAGCACTATGTAAGGGACATGTTTAACTTGGAAAGTCGTACCTTGTGGCTGATGTGCCACCGTTTGTCCTGACCCGTGGTAGATATGACTGTAGTTTAATCCAGCTATGTAAACCCCTATTCTTATGGGATAAGGGGGGCCCCATGGGGGCATAGACCCGCGGTAGATATGACTACAATTTAATCCAACTATGTAAACCCCTATTCTTATGGGATAAGGGGAGCCCCATGGGTACTATGCCCTTCTTTGTACAGTTGCAATTTCAAAGTTAAAGCCTGGAGGAGTAGGCCTCGGCCGAACCTTCATTTTTAAAAAAGATAAAAAAAAAGCAAGAAAGGGAACAAGAGTGTACGGTAATATGGTTTGCTCATCACGCTTTTTTTTTTTCTTTTCTTTTTTTTTTCCAAGAAGCGAAGGATCATTCGAATACGGGGTGGCCATGAGATGACGATAGTTGGAGGAACTCCAAAAACAGAGGGAACCGTCTGAGCGAAAAGAAAAAGTAGGGGGTGCCGCCCTTCAGGGATCGATGTTCTTTGCTTCTTGCTTTTTGGGTTTTTTTTTTTTTCTCCCAGGTGTTGATATACAGGCATGGAAAGGGAAGGACGAGACGAGGAAGTTATGATACGCAGGCGATAAAGCAATGCTCAAAGGAAGAAATGGCAAAAAGATCTTCGAGTCCGTGATTTCTTGAAGGTCAAGGATGAAGAGGAGGAGCTCTACGAAGTTCGCATGCGGCTATCTAGAGGTCACGATGGAGGGAGGTTGGAAAAGAAAGGAGGACTGAACAAGCTCATTTCAGTTTGGGGGAGATTGAAAGAACTAAGGTGTGGCTGCATGCAAGGAGATGTTGTCGATGATCACTATGCCGAAGAAGTGGCTGATGAAGAGGGAAAAGGCAAAGCTCTCTCGGAAGGGTATAAGGGCACATTTGAAGAAGAGGGAGAACACCTGCTCATGGTTGTGGAGAGAACGACCATCTCATGGTTGAATGAGTTTATACGTTTGGTTATCTTCGGATTCGTTTAGAGTTTTTTTTTTTTTAAGGAAGTTCGATCATTGAGAACTACTTATGGGTTAGATGTCTAACACTATTAGGATACAAAGCTTGAAGGCTCACTAAGGTAGAGTTGGGGAAGGGATGGCCTTAAGGTTAGATGAGGTAATTGGTATGGATTGGATAGCCTTAAGGCCTAATGATACCCTAGAAGGGCTACTTTTAACATGTCACCACCTAAGTGGTGAGGGGTGTCCAACCATAACCCACAGGGGTGATCCCTAACCCATCCTTGCGAGGCAAAGGGCCCATCCAAATGAGCTAATGCACTTGGACGATGCATTGCAGTGTTGTCACAAGTCTACAAATGGAAATCAATGCTCATTTGATGTCCAATCCTACTATTTTGAAAGGACTTGTGAGTTGCTCTATATGAGGCAAAATTGAAGTAACATCGCATTTCAAAGAGGAATGGGAGTCTACGATCAAATTAGTTAAAGAAAATAATGAAATGCTGTCATGAAAGGCTACCCAGTTGAAGAAGGGAAAGTGCAGCATATGGATACAATGGAAGTTGCAAGGAAGAAGGGTGTGTGTGGCTTCGGGTTGTGGAAGTTTTGATCTTTGCTTGGAACTAATTGAGTGGTAGTAGAGGAAGGCTGGATTTGTAGTACATTGAAACAAAAAACAGAGTTAGTAAAGTCACACTTTATGGTTCTCTTTTTACTCATCTTTTGAGCTGGAGGTTGTGTGTTCAATCCTTAAGAGTTGCTCGACATATGTGAGCCAATGTGGTCAATTTATCCATACAATGTCTTTGGGCCACTTAAACTAGATGCTTTAGAGTAGCCGATTCCTTGTAATGCTTTGAGGGAGGGGGGTGCCATGAGTACTATGCCTTTCACTTGTACAATTGTTCTTTCAATACATTCAAATAAGAGGAGATTAGACTCTACCAAACTTCTTGAAAAAGAGGAGAAGTTGGTGAGCTTTCTCCAACACCGGAAAGTACAATAGCATTGAAGGAGTGCTTCTTTTTGTATTCACACTTTTAAAAAGCTGAAAAAAAGTGGCACCCAATATTAAGAGACAAAGGATCCATTCCAAGTATCGTTTGAGGCACACGAAGAAAAGAGTAGGAGGCTCACATGAGTGGAATATTCACGCCTTGGCCCATATGGTATTGGCAAGGACCCGTCATACATTCTATATGGATACCTAAATATATTAATGTTTAGGTACCCATATATGTTTAGGTACCTATATACGCTACCTTTATGGTACCTATATAATATTGGCAAGGACCCGTCATACATGCAGACTGATCAATAAAAACACACAAATTGTTCCAACACAATATTCAAGAAAATTCAGGTACTTAAGTTCCTGATTCAATCCTTAAATTGTTCCAAGTACATTTGGTGTCAACAATCCGAGGCTTCAAAATAGTAGTCTCAACAAAAAAAAAAAAACATGTAGTCTCAAAAAAAAACATGTAATCCAAGTACATTTAAATTGTTCCCAAAAAAAACATGTAGTCTCAACAATCCGAGGCTTCAAAATAGAGAGGTGTTCTAAGTATCATTGTACAAGGCCACATTACATGCCATACATTGAAGCATCGCACATGGACGGCCATATATATGGCATCTTTAATGGTATTCAAAAGGTCAAAATATTTATCGTTTCTAAAATGTTAAATGGAACTTCAATATGTTTGCTGTTTGCCAATGATCATGGAGTGTAAGGCCATTACGTCTTCCTTTCTTTTGGTTGCGGCAGTACTTTTGTGGGCATATGGCGGCGAAGTATTAGAGGAAAAAGAGGGTTGCAAATTGCTTCTCAAAGGAAGGCTGCTTTTCTTGAATGAGCGAGCTGTCGTTCAATTCGTGTATTTTCAAGAAGCGAAGGACCTGAAGTGTTTCAGGACGTAACCATTTTTAGCCATGAGATGACTATAGTTGGAGGAACACCAAAACCAGAGGGAACCGTCTGAGAGAAAAGAAAAAGTAGGGGGTGCCGCCCTTCAGGGATCGATGTTCTTTGCTTTTTGCTTTTTGGGTTTTTTTTTTCCCCCCTGGCGTTGATGTACAGGCATGGAAAGGGAAGGACGAGACGAGGAAGTTATGATATGCAGGCGATAAAGCAGTGCTCAAAGGAAGAAATGGCAAAGTGATCTTCGAGTCCGTGATTTCTTGAAGCTCAAGGATGCAAAGGAGGAGGAGCTCTACGAAGTTCGCATGCGGCTATCTGAAGGTCGCGATGGAAGGAGGTTGGAAAAGAAAGGAGGACTGAAGAAGCTCATTTCAGTTTGGGGAATGACTGGTCTGATTGAAAGAACTAAGGTGTGGCTGCATCCAAGGAGATTTTGTGGATGATTACTATGCCAAGAAGAGGGTGATGAAGAGCCAAAGGTCAAAGCTCTTTTGGAAAGGTATAATACTGAAGATTGAGGTGATGATGATGGGCATTGAAACTAGTTAAATGCTATGAAAAGTTTTCATGCAAGATCTATTGACAGCATACATTCCTCTTTTGTGAATTTAAGTAAGGCCCTTTGCTTCCGAAATTCTATCTCTGAGAATTGACATATTGCACTCCTGACGGCACATTTGAAGAAGAGGGAGGACACCTGCACATTGTTGTGGAGAGAAGGACCATCTCATGGTTGAATGACTCTATACGTTTGGCTATCTTCGGATGTGTTTTGAGTTTTTTTCTTAAATTTTAAAGGAAGTTTGATCATTGAGAACTCTTTAGGGATTAGATGTCTGACACTATAAAGATACAAAGCTTGAAGGCTTGCCAAGGTAGAGTTGGGGAAGGGATGGCCTTACGGTCATATGAGGTAATTCGCATGGATTGGATAGCCTAAAGAGCCAATGGTACCCCAAAAGAGCTAGTTTTAACATCTCACCACCAAAATGGTGAGGGGTGTCCCACCAGAACCCATAGGGGTGATCCCCAAATCCATCCTTAAGAGGCAAAGGGCCCATCCAAATGAGGTAATGCACTTGGACGATGTGTTGTAGTGTTTTTGCAAGTCTAAAACTGGAAATTAATGCTCATTTGATGTCCAACCCTACTATTATGAAAGAAATTAGGACTTGTTTGTTGCTCTATGTGAGAGGAGTGGGAGTTTATGGTCAAATTAGTTAAAGAAAAGAATGAAGTGATGTCATGAAAGGCTACGGAGTTGAGGAAAGGAAAGTGTAGCATATGGAGAAAATGGAAATTACAAAGAAGAAGAGGTTGTGCGGCTCGGGGTTGTGGAAGTTTTGATCTCTGCTTGGAAGTAACATAATGGTAGTAGAAGGAGGTTGGAGTTGTAGTGCATTGAGACAAAGAACAAAGTTAGTAAAGTCACACTCTATGGTTCTCCTTTCACTCACCTCTTTAGGTGGAGGTTGTGTGTTCAGTCCCTACGAGTTGCTAGACCTATCTAGGCCAAAGTGGCCAATTTATCCATATAGTGCCTTCGTGCCAATGAATTTAGTTGCTTTTGAAACTAGATGCTTTTGATCAATTTATCCATATATATATAGTTGTGATCTTTGCTTGGAAATAACAGAGTAGTAATAGAACTCCAACTATATTGATTCGTGACAAAGCTTTCCAAGATTCAAAAATCACGATTCACATTCATTGGCTTTAAGCTTTGCAACAACCACAAGTGGTGTCACAAGTCAAAATCTCAAAGTCAATCATACCATCTTCAAGTGAAAAAGTTTCAAGATTTAGGATAAGATATCTCATCTATAGTAAGCCCTTGTGCATTTTGCTCAAGAACCTTTTTCATTTTGAACCATTTCTTCTTATTTTCATTTCAGAGTAGGCATACATAGGTCCACCTTACAATGCCATGGACAAGGCACTCTTTTCTCTTGTCTACCAAGAATTGCACTACTTAGTGTGCCCATTACTACCAAAAAGAAAAACAAGAAACTTGTCCAATGCATGCAATATCTTGTTCTTGTTTTGTAGGAACTCTTCAATCCCAAGGCATATTCATGATCATGCTTCCAAGAAGATGATGAAATCAATGTTGATATATCGAGTATGAAAAAATATAGGAGGGGCGAGTTGTTGGAGTGGAGAATCACAAAAGCAAATTCGGAAAAAGAGAAGGATGAGAAGTAGGATGGATTGTGTCAAAACCAAGCTAAGGAGCTAAATGGAGATATCAAAGTAATGCATGTGCCGAATGGGGGCCATAATTTTTCCAAATTCCCTTTGAAATCAACCATTTACACCTAAAAAAATACCTTTATTGGGACATGTGCAAAGTGGTTTTCTGTAAAAATACTCCACTTATATGCAAGCTGAGGTGGTATTGAGCTTGTGAAGTGATGAACTAAGCCACTAAAAGTTTTCTGGATTTTTTAGATCTCGAATTGGAGGCCGAGTGGAGGTTTAAGAATATTTTTAACTTAGGGTAAACATTATTAGAATGTGGACATGCCCAAACTTTAAGAATGCCTATGAAAGACAATACTCTCTCATTTTTGTAGTTGCTACGAGATTAAAAGAGGACAAGATGAGCTGTTGCGAATACTAGGATATACAAGACTAGAACTAGGGGCAAGTCAAGGAATGGAAGTGGGACTTGGAAAGCACTTACTTTGTGATCGCAAATTCTTGAGCTCCTAAGAGTGGCATTGGTAAGACTCAGGATGTATATGGCCAAGCCCTCTTCTATAGGTATTCAAGGGTGCTTACAAATTATTGATGTCATCGATAATGTCACCAAATCAAGCAATCAGATAGTCGACCTTAAGGCTTCAATATGTTCTCGATGTAGCATTAATTTCTCGAAATTCCTTACCAATCATGAGATATAGAAATTCATGTTACATCTAAGGCTCAAGATGGCTTCCTTCGTGTCCATGAAAGTGCTCTTTGTGCACTAGTGGGTGACACGCCTCTTGAAAAAGTAGCACAAACTTATGAATCTAAAGGAAGTATAACAGGATCTTCAATATTTAATAGAATTTCTTTGTATTTGTTTGCATATTCCACCACAATGAGTTGATACTATTGTAGGAAGAACCAGACATCCAATGCACGAGCGTGCTCATCAAGTGGAATGAAATTATTATAAAAGGTAACTTTAAATTCTTCCCATGTGGTTAGCTTCCACTTATCTTGTTCAATCTTTCTCCACCATCTATGCGCAATGCCCATCAGTTTGTAAGTGGCATGCTGAATATCTTTCTTTTCGTCCATAATATTACACAAGCAGAAGCACCACTTTCACGTGATGATTCATTGCTCCACCGCATCCATTGTCCTAGTGATCACCTGACTATGGTATTTCAATAGGTTCAAGTCTCTAACTTGTCATTTAACATATTTAATGGAAGATATTCTAATGTCCATAAGTGGAATCTGAGTACTTGATGGGTTCAACAAATGAATCTTCCATCTGCATTGAAGTCCCAACTAGTGTTACTTTTGGTTTTTTTTACGATGTCAAGGATCATCCTAAGAAGCTTATACATTACTCAAGTACTTTATCATGCATTTATACAAAGTGTTGGACTCATAATCCCTTAATCCTTCTAAAAGAAATTAAATTATATGGCACCAAATGTCTCTCAAGATGCTCTTATCTCATTTACTATTGTACCTACAAAAGGATCAGAATGTTAGATCTGCTTATAGTGATCCAAAAACTATGATTCTTTGTAGTAACTATGATTCTTTGTAGTAACTTAATTCTAGAAGCTACATAAATGCTTCCATTGGAATTAGACCAATTGGAGTTATTATTATCATGTTTTATGTGCTTCAAAAATTTATTGCTTTTGGCTAAAAATTTGTCAGCATGTACAATGGGCATCCTTCATTCTGATCGAGGAGGGGAATATATGACTTCTGATTTTAATGCATTTCTAGTTGAATGTGGGATAAGACATCATTGGACAGTGTCATATACATCCTAAGATAATGGAGTTGTTGAAGGTCACTCATGGACATGGAAAGGTATATGGTCAAGAGTGAGGCTTTACCACATAGTTTTTGGCTTGAGGTTGTTACGTGTGCAAAATATGTACTTAATAGGTGTCCCACTAAAGCATTGTAGTCTTTCACTCCATATGAGGCTTGGCATGGTTGCAAGCCATTTGTTGCTCATCTGTGGATCTTTGGTTGTCTAGCATATGCATTAGTGTTTGAACAACAATGCAAGAAATCGGATGATAAAGCAATGAAATGTATTTCTTTTGGGTACAGTTCTTAAAGCAAAGGCTATCATTTGTATCGTCCACATACTAAATGCATTTTGTTTAGCCATGATGTTGTTTCCATGGAAGATGCAATTCAGTCATTACTTTCATGTACTAAGGATACATCAATTAGCTCCAAATATGTGTATGACACTTTACTTTCTCTTCTTATAGGCGGACAAGCTAGTGTTGGTCCTAATGAGGCAATTTCTTAGCCTTTGCCGGTTCCACATGATGATGCAGACGCTGATGAGATGTTTGATATAGAGGAGGCAAAAAATATACCTGAATGGTTGGTACAGACTTTGCGAGATAAAAAATTAGATACACCTCCTTCCTTTCATACTCGTTCAAGCTCTCGTAGTGCTTCTTTTACATCAGATTGCTATGCTATGGCTTCCTCTAGTCTTTGTGATGTGAATGAGCCTCTTTTGTTTGATGAAGAACAAAATTCAAAAAATTGGATGGCTCCTATGCAATGAGAATATGATGCTATTATGAAAAATGGTACCTCATCTTTATGTGACTTGCCTCCTAGCAAGAAGGCCATTAGTATGCTATACAAGCTATAGTGTAAGCTTGATGGAACATCTGACAGGTATAAGGCTAGGCTTGTTGCAAAAGATTGTGCTCAAGACAGGGGCATTGACTTTGATGAGACCTTTGCTCTACATGTCAAATGACTACTGTTCATAGCATTCTTGCACTTACATCTCATCACCATTGGAATGTACATTAGATGGACATCAAAACTGCATTTTTGAATGACGACTTGCATGAAGAAGTGTATGTCTTCAGCCCCATGACACACTATTGTCATTTTGACCTTGAAGAATGCAAACCTATTGCCACTCCTATGGAAACAAGTTTGCGATTGAGTCTTCATGATGTTAAAGATGCATTTGATGTTGTTCCCTATCAACAAGCTATTGGATGCTTGATTTAGTTCTGCATTACTGAGCTAGATATTCAGTTTGCTATCTCACACATGGGCAAGTTTATGCATTGCCCAAGTGTTAAGCATTGTGAGGCGGTTAAGCGCATCTTTCGCTACTTGAGTGGTACCCGGCTAGTTGGATTATTTTATCTAAAGCAAGGATCACTAGCGCTAGATTTACATGCTTTTTTTGACTCAGGCTGGGCTGGTTGATATGACACTCGTGTGTCCACTATTGGTTTTTGCTTCATGCTTAGTATCTCATGCATATCTTGGTTAGGCTGGGTTGGTTGATATGACACTCGTGTGTCCACTATTGGTTTTTGCTTCATGCTTAGTATCTCATGCATATCTTGGTTGAGCAAGAAGCAGCCTACTGTGTCCACTTCTAGTTGTGAGGGTGAGTATAGGGCAGCTTTCACAGTGATTATTGAGTGTGTGGAGTTGAGAAGCCTTATGGCAGATTTGGGTATTGGCGAGTCTTTTGCCACCATCATCTTTATGGACAGTCAGAGTGCATTGGCAGTTGCAAGGAACCTTGTGTTCCATGCTCGCACTAAGCACATTGAGGTGCACTATCATTATGTCAAGGAGAGGTTCTCTGCTAGAGAGATTATTTTGGTATGTGTTCCCACACAAGAGAACATTGCATACCTTTTCACAAAGGTTTGGCCTAGGGAGAAGTTTGAAGCTTTCTGCAAAGCTTTGGGCTTACTTCATTTTGTGGATTGATATCACATAGCTTGGCACTGCCTTATTCATGAGTGCCAACCCCTTGTTCATTGCATCACTCCTAAGGGGGATTAGTTGATATAATTCAATAGTGATGTGTGTGAACACATTAGGATTGTCGAGGCACTTTTTTCCCTCTTTGGGAGGTTTTTTCCCCTTGTCTTCTATATATGCCTATAACCCTAACGAGTTACTTATCTTTGTACATTCTCTTGGTAATACATTCAGTATTGTGTGTTGTGCTCCAAGCTTCTTCTTCTTCCTTATGGTGTTTGCATGCTTTTGCAGACCTCAAACTCCAACAATACTTAGCCTCATAACTAGAAGTGCCCATAGTAGGTTTCTTCTTCCTCAACCAAGGTATGCATGAGCTATCGAGCATGAAGCAAAAACCACTCATCGACACATGAGTATCATAGAATCATGCCAAGTTCAAGTTAGAAAGAACATGTAAATCTAGAGGTAATGATCCCCCCTTGGGATTAAAAAATCCAAGTAGTTGTGTACCACTCAAGCAACGAAAGATGCACCTAACCATTTACCAATGCTTGAAACCTAGGCAATGCATAAACCTACTCATCTAAAAGATAGCGAATTGAATACTAGGCTGAGTTATGCATTAGTAAATCAAGCATCCAATAGCCTACTTATAGAGAACAACATCCAATGCATCTTTAGCATCATGAAGACTGTAGAGCCCTAACCGGTTGAAACTAAAGGTGCAAAGTATTTTTTCTCTTAAGGTTCAAAGGATGAATTTAAAATCTTAAGGTGCAAAAGTAAAAAAGTAAAAGGAAAGGTGAAGGTATGGAAGGCCGCGTACGCAAAGGTGGAAATAGGGCCGCCCAATCAAAAATTTTATTTTAAAGTCACTCTTGTTCTAAAGTCACTACAGGACAAAGAGTGAGTCGTTGAGGACCAGTTCAAAAGACAATCTTGGGACATTGAAAGGGCACCAAGATTGTATTACAGTTAGAGTGCGCGAACCGGCGAACTCAACAAAAGAGAGACAAAAGGCTATTCTTGGACACTGGAAGAAAAAAGAAAAAGAGAAGTGAAGAGTCACTGGGGAGTCGACTGCAGAAGGTGAAGAGTGCAAGAAGTGAGGCTAAGGGAGGTGTAGAGAGTGCGAAGCAGGGGACCAATCCCAAAAGAAGTCTCTCTCCGCGATCAGGCCGAATGAGATTAGTCCCTCAGCTTGTGGAGGTTTAGTGCAAGGTGTGCACAAGGAGAAGCTGGAAGCAAGTGAAGGACTGGTGCAGAAGAGGCCGGCTGCTGGGAGATTCTGGGATAATTAGTCTTCTATGATTGAGCATTCACTGTAATTGTACCCCGAGTATTAACTTGGATTGAATGAAATCGTATAATCCTTCTATTGTAATAAAAAACTCAAGGTTCAAAGGTTCAAAGGTTCAAAGGTGCAGAAGCTTGTCTGAGTTATTTCGTCTCTTGTTCTTCTTCTTTTTCTCCTACAAACCCTCAAACTCCTTCACATCCAAGAAAACCCCCAACAAATTTGGCACGCCCGGTGGGACCTCCAAGGAGCTTTGAGCATAGGAGAAGATATATTGCCATTGGAGAGCAATATTCCAGTGTCGACAACACTACTCCAGTGGGCCAAAAGGTACATACTTTTATCAAGTGTCTCATTTTAAGTGAACTATGAGCAGCTCATGACCGCGACCCGGTCACAAACATTGAGGGTCAAGTGCAAGCAGACAAGAAGAAAGACGGTCAGAGGATCATCGAGTCCACTTTCATCGACTTCATCGGTAGGAAGCATGGCAGGACAGGTGGACCTAGAAACTTTACTCTCCCGATTAAACATAAAATTTCCCTCTTTTAGAGGTTTAGCCCATGAGGATCCAGATGAGCACATTCGAAGATTTCTTGCACTATGCAAGACTAGAGGTCTAATGGGTAGGGAAGATGCCTTCTTGATACTCTTCCCTGCCACTTTGGAAGGTCTGGTACAAGTGGTTTAGCCAGTTTGCTAAAAACCACTTTACCTCTTGGGATTTGATGAAAGAGGCTTTCAAAAATCAGTTTCAGCATGGCAACACGGCGGAGATCATTATAGAAGAGTTGGAAAACTTGAAATTGGGTCCAGGAGAAAAGTTCCCAGAGTTTGTGACCAGGGCCAAAGCACTAATGGCTAAATTACCGGATCCACCACACGACTTCTTTGTCAAGAATTGGTTAGCCAAACCCCTACCTGTGGTCACCCAATGCAAAATAAAAGAGTTAGTGTTACCTACGGCCCCTGTTGAGGAATTCATCAATACGGCCACACGCTTGGAGCAGATAAGGTACCAATATGGTGCAACCTCTTCTCAACCAACCTATGGTACAGAACTGGAGGACCGAGTGATCCAGTTAAGAAGGGAGCTGGAAGGCTTGAAAAGGAATAAGCCTTACACAGAGGAGGAGACTGCTGTAGCTCAGCTGAGAAAAGAGATTGAAGCCCTCAAACTCCAAAAGGAAGAGGAAGCCCAAGCAGAAGAACTAGCTCAGCTGAGACAGGAATTGCAAGAACTCAAAGGAGGCGGCATTAAAAACGGACTCTGGTGCTCTATGTGCAGCAAGCAAGGGCACATAGTAAGTGAATGTCCTATGCTAAATGTGACTTGTCAATTATGCAGGAAGATTGGGCATGAGGCCCATGAATGCCAAGTAAGGGGAATGCCGACAACGACATACTGGACACAAGGAGGACTCTTGCCACCAGCAAATGTAATGGCAGCAGGAGCAAACCAAGGTAATAACTATAATCCTAGACCGAGAACTAACTTTGCAAATGGGCCTAGAAGGCCAATTATTTGCTTCAGATGTGGAGAATGTGGGCACTACCAATCTAGGTGCACCCTCCCAGAAAATGCACCTCCTTGCAGGAACTGTCCAGAGGCCAGGGATCACTATACAAACTGTTGTCCTAAGAATCAAGCCTCTACTTCCGGACCCCATCTCCAAATGATCTCTGTATTCAAGGAGGAAGCATTACCTCAGGTGAATGAACCCTCACCCTCTACTAGAGTGGTACAATTAGAAGAACTCGAATCTTTTGCAGTACAGACAAGAAGCAAGGGAACAGCAAAGGTGGTAGAAAATCAAGAATCGATAATTAAGGGATTGGACAAGGACAGAGTTGCAATTGAAGACAAAGCCACCACAAGTGCAGGCACCAGTGATGCCATTGGGCATGCCTTTAACAGGGCTCAAGAAGAGTTTGGCAGAGCAAACGAAGCTTACTCTCTTAAAGAGTCAGAGGCCTCAAAACTACTCAAGTCAATGAAGAAGGAGGTTAGTATTTTTGATTTAATAAATATGGACGGGAAATTCAGGTCAGAATTATTGCAGATAATTGATGAGGCTTCTACTACAAGCTTAGTGGCCAAGACTGCTATTTTACATAAAGGGATAGTCAGGGGGGAAGCACCCCTTACGGATTATAAAAGTCCTCGGCTTACAATATCAATCAAGGGTCATGAATTTCAAGGTGTTATTGTAGATGGTGGTTCTGGCATTAACTTGATGCCTGAACATACCATGAAAAAGATTGGACTCCACCCTTCAAGACCTGCAAATTTCACGGTTACTTTGGCAGATCAGAGCAAAGTAAGGCCCTTGGGGGTAATCCCAAAAGTTCCACTTGAAGTACAAGGTAATCTATTCATTCTGGATTTTGTGGTTTTAAGATTGCCCCAGGTTGAAGGAGGATTTCCTCTCTTAATTGGAAGACCGTGGCTGAGGCATGCTAGTGTCATTCATGATTGGGGTAAGGACACTATGTGGGTACAAAAGAAAGGGCACGAGGTGACACAAATTCATTTAGAAGAAGGCCCAGACAATCAAGGAAACACTAGTATGATGCAAACAGTGAGCATTTGCATGGAAACAGAAGCGGAGGATCAACCCCAAATAGATTTTGAGGAAGAAGAGGATATTCTAAGTTGGCTCCAAGCAGGCAACTCTTCCTCTTGTTTTGGAATTTTTCTTGATAATCCTGGCACGACTGAAGGTTATGATGAAGACAAGGAAAAGGTACAGGTTGATGGATTGGGAGAGCCCATCACTGACCACAGAAGGGGCAGGAAGATACCCCTCAAATACAAATTGGAAGAGGATGTGTCAACCACAGATAACAAAGTTTCTAAAGCTAAAAACAAGGTAAAAAATTCTGAGGTTGAATGTTCTTTCCCAATTCAAGAGATCCCTGCAGGATGGATGCAGGACAAGGAGGAACACATCGAAGTCCAAAATACACCTGCTTATGAAGCAATGCACGAAATGCTAGTAGAAGAAGACAAGGAAGCAGATACACACGGACATAATATGGTAGTGAGAAATCCTGTCCAAGAAATACACTTAGGCACTCAAGACAATAATCAGCCAGTTCTGGTGGCCACTTGGTTGTGGAGCCACCCAGGGCTCCTTGGAAAGGTAAAATCATTCTTGACCCAGTATGCAGATGTTTTTGCCTGGCATTATAAAGACTTAGAAGGAGTGCCTGCATCTTATGGAGAGCACAGAATCCCTCTGGTTGATGGAGCCAGACCCATCAGAGGAAGGAGTTATAGACTTAACCCAAAGTATGCCGAAGCTGTCTATGTGGAAATCCAAAAGATGGAGGATGCAGGAATCATCATCCCTGTGGAACACTCAGAGTGGCTCTCACCTATGGTTATAGTACCGAAGAAGAACACTAATAAAATCAGAATTTGTGTCGACTTTAGAGCTCTCAACAAGGTGACCATTCCAGATGGGTTCCCTATGCCTTTTGCAGAACAGGTCATTGAAGAAGTGGGGCATGCATTATATAGTTTTATGGATGGATTCAGTGGCTATAATCAAATATCAATACATCCAGACGATCGTGAAAAGACTGCTTTTATCACACCTTGGGGAACATATGTGTATGTAAAAATGCCTTTTGGGCTCAGAAATGCCCCAGCTACCTTTAACAGAACGGTCAATCTCATTTTTGGCCCCCTATTGCTGGAATCACTTAGAATCTTCATGGATGAATTCTCTTCATTTTCAGGATCTCACAAGGAAACTCATCTAGATTGTTTGGACCACCACTTGAGGCAGCTGCAGAATATTTTCCAAAGATGCAGAGAGACTAAGTTAAAGCTCAATCCAAATAAATGTCATTTCCTTGTGACAGAAGGAACCCTTTTAGGACATGTGGTGTCGGCTAAAGGTATGGCCCCAGATCCTGACAAAATCATGTCTATATTAAAGTTACCTAAACCTAAATCTCCTAAAGAGATCCAGAGTTTCTTGGGGCATACCGGTTATCATAGAAGGTTTATAAAAATGTATGCAGAGATAGCTAGACCTCTGACTAGATTTACAGGTAAGGAAGTACCTTTCAAATGGGAAGAAGAGGAGAAAAAGGCATATCAGACATTACGGTCAAAGTTGGTGTGTGCTCCTATCTTGGTCACACCTGAGTGGTCAAAAATCTTTCATATACATGTCGATGCTAGTGCATATGCAGTAGGGGCAGTTTTGACCCAACCCAGTGAAGAATTTAAAGTGGACAGGCCAATTCAATATGCAAGTAGAATCTTGACCAAGGCTGAGAGGAATTACAGTACTAGTGAAAGGGAAGCCCTAGCAATGGTCTTTGCTGTCCAAAAATTCCGTCATTACTTACTGGGGGTAAAATTTATTATTATATCAGATCACCAACCACTAAAATACCTATTCAACAAACCCCAGGCCACCGGTAGAATATGGAGGTGGTTATTGTTGTTCCAAGAATTTGATTTTTCTGTAGTCCATAAACCAGGGAAAGACAATGTTATGGCGGATCACCTATCCAGAATAAATATGATGAATCAATCTAGTGGAATCAATGATGACTTTCCAGATGCACATCTGTTTGCTGTAAATGCTCAAGGTTGGTATTACGACATTAAAAATTTCATTAAAACTGGATTGTATCCAGAAAAGGCTAGTGCTGTACAAAAGAAGAGCCTGCTAATCAAGAGTAGACCATATACCTTCATCAAGGATAAATTGTACAGACAAGGCAAAGATGATCGGTTCAGGAAGTGTTTGGAAGAAGAAGAAGTGAGGGAAGTCCTTCACTCTGCACATGAAGGAACAGGTGGTGGGCACCTCCCAGGACATATTATGAGTCAGAGGAGATGCGGGTCTATGGTGGCCTACACTTTTCAGGGATGCAGATGAATGGGGTAAGGCATGTGATATTTGCCAAAGGTGTGGACCTAAGCCAACAAAGCAGAGAAATAACCCCTTGGTTATCTCCACCTCATGGCAACCATTTGAGAAGTGGGGGCTAGATTTTGTAGGGCCCATCTACCCTCCCGCTTTTCCAAAAAGAGAAAAATATCTCTTGATAGCTACAGATTATGCGACAAAGTGGGCTGAAGCTATTGCCTCCTCCGATTGCACTGCCCAAACTGTTGCTGATTTCATTTATAGTAACATCATTTGCAGGTTTGGTTGTCCACTTGAAATTTGTACTGATCAAGGTACCCATTTTGTTAATAAAGTCCTGCAAGAAATCTTCAACAGGTATAGAATTCTTCATAGGACCTCTTGTGCTTACTATCCACGAGCAAATGGACAGGCTGAGTCCACAAATAAGGTTTTAATTGCAATGTTAAGAAAGGAGTGTATGTTGCAACCCACTTCATGGGGCAGTGCGTACTTAGGTACACTTTGGGCATACAGGTTAGCCTACAAAGAGGCCACTGGATATTCCCCATTCCAACTGGTTTATGGCATATTACCCATCGAGCCCTTTGAATTTTTACACGGATCACCTAAGATAGCGTTCATGCAGGGAAAGAAGGATTGTGATACCTCTCAGAGGTTAGGAGCACTACATAAAGTGGAGGAGATTCGTCTACTTGCGACCAAACAATTGATAGAGACTCAGATAAAAAGAAAGGAGGCTCATGACAGAAATTTATGGCACCACAACTTGAAGCCAGGTGATTTAGCTCTATTACACAGGCCACAAATTTATAATCAAACCAAAGGGAAATGGATCCCTCAATGGGAAGGGCCTTTTCGCATTACAAAGATGCTGCAGTGGGGTGCTGTGCAATTAGAAACACTGGCTGGCGACACTCTACCCTTGGTAAACATCTCCATACTCAAGGGTTACCACCAAAAGCAATGAAACTTGCATTTTCATTATTTTGTTCCTAAGTGTTTTGGAATGCTTTATAGGTACAAATAATAGGTTGTTTGTCCTAATAAGTAGAAATAACCAATAAAATGCTCACGGATTTTTCTTTTTGGGCGCCATTTTCTTTGTTGCTCAGTGCACCACTCAAAATTAACCAAAATTCTTTGTTAAATAAAGTAGGCGCATATTTTTTGGATGGCCTTTAAATCTGCAAACTACTTTCAATCATACCCCTATCTTTGTTCACTTCTTGAGCGGATGTTAATTAAAGTTTGCTTCTCCACTCTTTTGGAAACTCTTTTATGCTGATCCATTCACTTCTGAGAGGTCATTCTTCGTTTCCCCTAGCCATATAATATGGCCTTCTCTTCATACCTGCTCCCCTCAACATCAGAATTCCGTACTATCATCATTGCTCAGGCCAATTTGTGCTATAGAAGAATAAGCTAGGGAAGAAGGAAGAAGCTGTATTTACCCTCTCCTCCAAACCCCTCAGCACCACCTTAATACCCCCGCCTACGCCCCTCCATACTCCCCCGCCTCCAAACCCCTCAGCACCACCTCAATACTCCCCCGCCTGCACCCCTCGGACCCCGCCTCCAAACACCTCGGACCCCCGCTTGCAACCCACACGGCGACCCCCACTCAACCACCTCCTCTCAACCCCTTCCTAGGCAAACCCCGCTCCACTCAGCCACCACACCTTCCCTCCATACCCCCCGCCTCCAACCCCCTCCATACCCAGTCTCAAACCCCTCCGCCTCCTACCCCCTCGGAAATCCCCCGCCTCCAACCCCCTCAGCATCCCTCCGCCTCAAACCCCCTCAAGTCCCCTCCATACCCACCCGCCTGCGCCCCTCCATACTCCCCCGCCTCCCACCCCCTCAGCACCCCCTTGCACCCCCTCCATACCCACCCGCCTGCGCCCCTCCATACTTCCCTGCCTCCAACCCCCTCCACACCCTCCGCCTCCAACCCCCTCAGCACCCCCTCGGCACCCCGCAGCGCCCACCCCCATCACCCCCCTCCACCCTCCTCCATCACCCCCTCGACCCACCCGCCTGCGCCCCTCCATACTTCCCCGCCTCCAACCCCCTCCATACCCAGCCTCCAACCCCTCCGCCTCCTACCCCCTCGGAATTCCCCGCCTCCAACCCCCTCGGCATTCCTCCGCCTCCTCCCCCTCAAGTCCCCTCCATACTCCTCCGCCTCAAACCCCCTCAAGTCCCCTCCATACCCACCCGCCTGCGCCCCTCCACACCCTCCGCCTCCAACCCCCTCAGCACCCCCTCCGTCACCCCCTCGACACCCCGCAGCGCCCACACCCCTCACCCCCCTCCACCCTCCTCCATCACCCCCTCGACCCACCCGCCTGCGCCCCTCCATACTTCCCCGCCTCCAACCCCCTCAACCCCCCTCCACACCCTCCGCCGCCAACCCCCTCCATCCCCCTCCGTCACCCCCTCAGCACCCCTAAGCGCCCACCCCCCTCACCCCCCTCCTCGGCACCCCGCAGCGCCCACCCCCCTCACCCCCCCTCAACCCCTCCAAACCCCCCCCCCAACCTCCTACATCATCCCTCCATCACCCCCTCCATCCCCCTCCGTCACCCCCCTCCTCGGCACCCCGCAGCGCCCACCCCCCTCCACCCTCCTCCATCACCCCCTCGACCCACCTGCCTGCACCCCTCCATACTTCCCCGCCTCCAACCCCCTCAACCCCCCTCCACACCCTCCGCCTCCAACCCCCTCAGCACCCCTAAGCGCCCACCCCCCTCACCCCCCTCCTCGGCACCCCGCAGCGCCCACCCCCCTCACCCCCCCTCAACCCCTCCAAACCCCCCCACCAACCTCCTACATCATCCCTCCATCACCCCCTCCATCCCCCTCCGTCACCCCCCTCCTCGGCACCCCGCAGCGCCCACCCCCCTCACCCCCCTCCACCCTCCTCCATCACCCCCTCGACCCACCCGCCTGCACCCCTCCATACTTCCCCGCCTCCAACCCCCTCAACCCCCCTCCACACCCTCCGCCTCCAACCCCCTCAGCACCCCTAAGCGCCCACCCCCCTCACCCCCCTCCTCGGCACCCCGCAGCGCCCACCCCCTCACCCCCCCCTCACCCCCTCCAAACCCCCCACCAACCTCCTACATCATCCCTCCATCACCCCCTCCATCCCCCTCCGTCACCCCCCTCCTCGGCACCCCGCAGCGCCCACCCCCCCTCCAACCACCTCCATCAACCCCCTCCATCCCCCTCCGTCACCCCCTCTGCATCCCACAACGCCCCCCCATCAACCCCCTCCAACCCCCTCCAATACCCCTCCCTCACCCCCTCCATCCTCCCCTCGGCACCCCGGAGCGCCCACCCCCCTCACCCCCATAACCCCCTCCATCACCCCCTCCATCATCCCCTCGGCACCCCGCAGCGCCCACCCCCCTCCAACCTCCTCCATCAACCCCCTCGAACCCCCTCCATCCCCCTCAGTCACCCCCTCTGCATCCCACAACGCCCCCCCATCAACCCCCCCCATAACCCCCTCCATCACCCCCTCCATCATCCCCTCGGCACCCGCAGCGCCCACCCCCCTCAACCCCCCCCTCTAACCCCCTCCATCACCCCCCTACCTCCCCCCGCCCTCTACCTCCCCCCACCACCCTTCCCCTCAGCCACCCCGCTAAATTACCCTGCAGCCCCCCACTCTCAGCCCCCCACTCTCACCACGCAACCCTTCCCTTCAGCCCCCCACTCATCTCCCCCGCCACCCTCCCCCTCGCCTTGCACCCACACTCCGCCATCTCCCCCTCTGCCTCGCCCGCAGCCACCACCCGCTCCTCAAGACAACACTATTCGCACTATTCGCCTGCAAACGACTACACGCGCCCTTCCTCGTCGACAACTATGGCCGACCCCTCCGCTTCGGGTACAAACCATTCCAATCAACATACTCCACCGTCCGAATTTCCTCCCAACCATCACAATCAATCCTCTCCCACATCTGCGCTTCCCTCCGGCCATTCAAATCAACCTACTCCCTCGGCAGAACACCCCCCGCCAGATGCATCGCACTCGGCTCCTCCTCCAGCCCTTCTTGCCCTTCCTATTTATTCCATACACTCTGATTCCACCGACCTTTATTCCCCTCCTCCCATCCCTCACCCTCCTTCTCTTTCCCCATCTGTGTCTCATTCCTCACACCCATCTTCGCCAACCGGGGATTATATGCGCCTGTTTCTTCCACATGACTTAAACCTGCAAATCCGTATGCATTTATCCCTACCTACCATTGCCCTTCGTCAAATGTTTTCCATTGAGGATCTTCAGCAGGCGGGCCTGTGGGGCTTGGCTAATGTTTTCTTCAATAACCCCGCCAATTTTACCCAAGTTTATGAAGCTATCCGCCTCTTCCCTCATTTTAGAACAGGAACTCTCTTCATCCCAGACATTGCCACCAGTATTGGGTCCCCCCTAGTACATTTTCGTGCTTCCCCTTTCCTATACTCTGGATTGTCCGCCTCGGCTACTATTGCCTTTTGTACCACTCACTTTCAAAGTAATGCTAGGTTTTCACTCCGCATGACCACCATTCTCAATGCGTTCATCTTTTTCTTCTTACTGCGTAGTCCCACTTCTTCGCTTCCCTGGTCAAATATTCGTATTGCCGATCCGCTTTTCTGCTTTCTCCATAGCCGTCCTTACCCTTACGCAACCCTCATTTATAGTTCCTTGACTTTGCGCTCCCGTCGACTCCGCGAGGCTATCTCTAGAGGCTCTCATGCATTTTCCATCTATTCTGCACCCTTCTTAGCTTGGCTCTATCACATTCCCGCACAATCTGCCCACAATGTTGCTTATCTTCCTCCCAACCCTGGGCTACCGTCCATTGCTCAATCTCCCTCCCCCCCTCTCATCTCAATTGACTCAGCTTCCGCATCGACACCCGCATCCGCACCCCCTGATGTCCCCTCCTTCCCTCCCCAATCTTCTTCCCCTATCCCTCCTGCATCTACCACTTCTCCATCCATGACTACCCCCCCTGATGTCCCCTCCTTCCCTCCCCAATCTTCTTCCCCTATCCCTCCTGCATCTACCACCTCCATCCATGCCTACCCCTCCCCTTATACCTAGACCTCCCCTCTCTTCAGCTTTCAAGCCACTCATTCAAACACAGCTCAACCCTCAAAACCCCACTTGTATGCCCCCACTTCCCCCGGATTCCACCTCACCCCCTATCATTAATATCCCTGTCAGTCAACCACTTCCCTCCCCCAATCCTTCCCTTCCCAATCCATCTTCCACTACAACCCTTCCTCCTCCTCCGCCGGTTATTCCCCCTTCCCCTCCCCCTCCTACTCCAACGGCCACTCCCCCTCCGCATTTTGACCTCCCATCAACCCCTTCCTTTTTGCAATTACTACAGGACGCGAGTGTAGTCGCTCTCGGCAACGCTCAGGCCTCCCAGATTTCCTTGGATTCGGTATCGGCCGCCGCTTCGGTTCACCAACAGTATATCTCAACAATAGAAAACATCAATCGCATGGCCAACTCTCAATGGCACTCGCTCAACGAAACGGCGTGATTGCTCAAAGAAGAGAGAGATCATTATCGCGATATGGCCGACTCTGCGTTGAAAGCCTTAGAAGATCTTCAGAATCGCTCCAACTTAGGGCTTTGTGCTAATGCTGCATGCAGACGTATCCGCCAGGAAAGGGATAATCTTAGGCACTGCCTTAGTTCGCTACAGCATACAATTGAACAAGCTTCTGCTCCTTTGCCCCCCTCTCCACCAACCTCGGCTGAGAATCTCAATCAACCTGCACATTAATTTGCCATCCACAGTCTAAATAAATTGCTCATCCACAGTCATAATAATTGCTCTTAGATTCCATTATTGCTTTGTCAATAATTTTCTCCTCCCTTTGATTTCTCAATAATTCTTGTAGGGTGCCTTATACCTTTTCTTACTTAAATAATATACACACCCTTTACCTCTTTTCTTGCCTCAGTTTCCTTGTTTTCATGTCTGTGTCTTTGCCATTTTTCTGTTTTGTATTGTTGTTGTCTCTTCGGGACGGAGAGACCTTTCGGTGGTGGGCATCTGTAGAGCCCTAACCGGTTGAAACTAAAGGTGCAAAGTATTTTTTCTCTTAAGGTTCAAAGGATGAATTTAAAATCTTAAGGTGCAAAAGTAAAAAAGTAAAAGGAAAGGTGAAGGTATGGAAGGTTGTACGCAAAGGTGGAAATAGGGCCGCCCAATCAAAAATTTTATTTTAAAGTCACTCTTGTTCTAAAGTCACTACAGGACAAAGAGTGAGTCGTTGAGGACCAGCTCAAAAGACAATCTTGGGACATTGAAAGGGCACCAAGATTGTATTACAGTTAGAGTGCGCGAACCGGCGGACTCAACAAAAGAGAGACAAAAGGCTATTCTTGGACACTGGAAGAAAAAAGAAAAAGAGAAGTGAAGAGTCACTGGGGAGTCGACTGCAGAAGGTGAAGAGTGCAAGAAGTGAGGCTAAGGGAGGTGTAGAGAGTGCGAAGCAGGGGACCAATCCCAAAAGAAGTCTCTCTCCGCGATCAGGCCGAATGAGATTAGTCCCTCAGCTTGTGGAGGTTTAGTGCAAGGTGTGCACAAGGAGAAGCTGGAAGCAAGTGAAGGACTGGTGCAGAAGAGGCCGGCTGCTGGGAGATTCTGAGATAATTAGTCTTCTATGATTGAGCATTCACTGTAATTGTACCCCGAGTATTAACTTGGATTGAATGAAATCGTATAATCCTTCTATTGTAATCAAAAACTCAAGGTTCAAAGGTTCAAAGGTGTTTCTGCAGAAGCTTGTCTGAGTTATTTTGTCTCTTGTTCTTCTTCTTTTTCTCCTACAAACCCTCAAACTCCTTCACGTCCAAGAAAACCCCCAACAAAGACTCAACTATAAATGTGTTCCTACTAGGTGCATGATTTTTGCCCCTTGAAAAAAGTCTTCGATTGACATCTTCCACCCTTTCCAACAAGCAGATGGCTAGATGCAATGGTTTCACAAGCAAAGGCAGTGGGTGAAGATATCTCTCAAGAAGAAGAAGAACTCGCAAAGGGATGTGATTGGGAGTATTCTAAATACAGTCCACTATGGTCTCATGGATGATAATTTTGGATTGCATGAATTGATGAAAATAGGTCTACTTTTGATAGTGGGGTAATGGTCAACTTTTCCAAAAAAGTAGAGCTAATGCAAGAGACGACAATGCTCAAGAAGGCGAGCTAGATTATTGTGGAGTGATCCAAGATATCTTGAAGCTATCCTTCAGGAAGTTTGATTACTTTCTTTTTTATGTGAAATGGTTCAAATTATTCACCTCTAGAAGAAATGCAATATTGAGGCAGGATAAGAGTGGTCTGCTTCAAGTTGACTCCACAAAGTTATGGACAAATGAAAGAGATATATTTGTACTTCCCAAACACTGTGAGCAAGTTGTTTTTATGTGAGATTCAAAAGAACCGGTGGCTATTTGTTTTACAAGTCTCCCCATGTAACTGAAAAAATTGTGAGAACATAGATGTAGAAGACATTATATTTGTAGTGGACTCTGAGATTCATTCAGTAGTCAAGGAGTAAGAGATCATTGTCCGAGATGAAGAGCTTTGAAGAAGAAGAGATACATGATGAAGAAACAGATGATGATCAAGAAGGAGGTAGCATATCAAGAGATCTAAAAGTTGCCAATGTCGAGATAGATATCCTTTGTGCATCAGATCTCCAAGAGGATGCTAAAATAGAGGATTTTTGAATCAAACACTTGTACGTCCTAATTTGTCTTTATTTTTTTTGCTATGTTCTTTGGTACACTACTATTTCTCTATATTACCTTTATTATCATACACTAATCATTTGAGTCCTTTTTTTACAGAGCACAATGGGAGATAGTCCTCCAGTCACTCCACATTCCATGACAGAGGAACAGTTCTTGGAGTTTATATCTCAGGTGCCTCCCGCATATATGGCCACCACGTCATATTATTGGATCGCTCATGGTAGCACTTGCCCCGGCCTCATTGTTGTTGGCCTCACAGTCACCATCATCATTTGATTGCACTATTGGAGGACTTGGAGGGACACGGTGCGGTCGTCTCATGGGAGCATCTACGATGAGGTGATGAGCTTATAAACTTGGTTTGGTTTTTTTAGTTGTTGTTTGTAAATATCATGTCAATTTGTCTCATTTCATGAATGTTCTTTATTGCAAGACTACTGATATAGATGTTTTGATCCTTCTAGGCATATGTATGGTAGTGGTATGCCACATTTTTGTATTTGGCTCATATATGGCAGTGATGCACTAGAATTTTGTATTTTGTTCCTATATGGGAGTGCTTTGCCACATTTTGTATTTGCCTCATATATGGCAGTGGTTTGCCACACTCTTGTACATGCTTCATTTATGGAATATATTACTTTTTTGTACATGGTTCATTGTTCATTCTGCTAATCTCTTTTGTGTCGGATAGTAGTTTTCTTTTATGAAATCATGTTTTGGTTGCCATTAGAGTACACATCACATGTACTTGATTTTTTTGGGCAGAGTGTGTTGTCTTTTGCTACACAACATCACGGTAATGGTGTTGCAACAAGAGACTATACACTCTATCCAAAAAATTTTTGCAGATACGGTCATCGGTATGCACACCGATATGCCCAGCACTGTCATCGATATGCGCGATGGTACACCCAACATGGTCACCGATATAGGCGCCAGTATTACCGATGCTTATATCGACACTTATACCGATGCTTATACTAACACTTATACTAGGGCTTATACCGATGCCTATACCGACGACTATACTAGTGCTTTGTTATCGATGCACATGTGGACCCTTACAACGACATCAAAGCAAAGTTGCATTTGGCCTGGTAGAAGCCTAGGTAGACATCTAATATGTTGTAGTGTAATAAAAGGCACCACATCAATACTTACAAAATTCCATTCATATTTTTTATTAATTGCAGCTTAAAACTGCACCCTACAATAATTTCCCACTTGTTCATCCACAGATATAAGTTGGGATTTCTTGACTTCAATTTCATTTGGTTGTCGTTTAGGTAAGGTTGTTGCTTGTGATTTGTTAATTTCTCTTTCTATCACTCTTCGCTCATGTATTTTCAATTTTTCTTGTACCTCTACCTCCCTTATTTGATTTCTGTTTTCCCCATTTTAGATGAAGCAAAGTTTTTTTTATTTTTAATACTTTTAAATTTTTTTTTGGTTTTGTGTGTTTTTTGAATGTTTTTGATCTGTACAAATAAATCCTAGTGGGGTACGTCTAGCAAGAAAAAGGAGTTTCATAAAATATTTACATATGGTATATTCGAACTTGGGGGGGGGGGGGGGCATGTGATTCTCTTGAGAAAGGAAGTAATTTGTACCATACATTTCATCATCATAGAGCTTAAAGCATAAACCATAAAAAAGAATGACATATCACAAGCAGTTTGGAACATTAAGTTTCGTTCAAGTACCATAACATCAACTCAAGTTCTGATGGATCACTAATTCATATCACTACAGAGGCTTATAATGCCCAGGACACCAAGATTCATGAGTATGGGATGTCACACAAAAAATATTTGACATCCCAAAAAATATTTCATAGTTTTAGAGAAGTGTCAAATCAAACTTATGTTTCTTGGATCAAAACGTTCTTTGACACAACATCAAAACCCTTTCTTTTGTGCTACTCATTACTTATAATCAGTTTATAGCTCCTTTGGAGCACAACATAATCATGGAACAAATAATCTCAACTTGCGTGCCTTTGGAGTTTAAGGAGAATGCGCAGCAATGTGCAATCAACACGTGCAAGCTGAAAATAATATCATTGAATTCTGCCACATATAAATTATGGTGGCGTGTATGATACACTTACATGATCTTCAACGCAAGATAATATGTTGTTTCCGTCATTAAGTCTATTGCCACATCGATCCACTTGAGCAATTACTTCAACTACCCTTTGCATACATCAAAATCACACTTCAAATATCACAAACTCAATACGTTTAAGAGAGCACACCCCATTTAAAAAACATACTTTCCCCTTTTAAAGAACATACAAGAAAACATCACATCATAGTTAAAACATCAAAGGGACAAACATAAAGCATCTCTTGTACAACATGAAATCCATAGATTACATACTAAAGTTAATGTTAACGAGAGTCAATATGACACGCTTTTCCACTACACTATTATAAAGACATCCCAAAAGCAAGCTCAATGTAATAAAGCGTTACACTCATTCAATCATTGTCTCATGCCTTTTCCATATCACCTAACAAAAATCCCAAAGTATATCCATGAGTTTGTTTTGACACATGCAACTCTATTCGCTCTTGTTTTTTGAAGTTTCCCCTGATTCTTCGTATGTGCTAATTAAAAGACATCTAAAAATAGTTTGATGACTCCCGTATTTATGGAGGCAGAAAGAGAACCATTTTTCAGAGCTCTTGCCACACCAAAAGAATCAGTGGGGTCAAAAAATCTCTCAACACAATAAAGAACTCATTAGGAATCCCATCAAGACTGGGAGACTTGCAAGGTTTTAATTCATAAAAAAGGGTCCAAGGACGACTTATGAATTCGATTATCTGCCTAAGCAAAAAGGTTTTATTAGACGGAGATACATTTTAGATGCTATCATTTCCTTGTGGGAGAGCATGGACTTTGCTATTGAAAGTAAACAAGATTATTATTTTTTTAAGATTGACTTTGATAAGGCTTATGATAGAATGGATTGGAAATTTATTCTCCACTTGGTCTTGGGAGAGGGTTCATCAAATATGTGAATACTCTTTTTGGCAATGCTTATTCTAAAGTTGTTATGAATGGGTATATCTCTTCTTCCTTCAAACTTCAAAGATCTATTAGAAAGGGATGTCCTCTAGCCCCTTTACTATTTGCTATCACCAGTGATGCTCTTGGTTGGCTTATCAAGGACAGTATGGATTTGGATGAGATGTTTGGTATAGATATCCCTAATGCCCGTCCCAGTCAGCTTTGTTTGCATATGTTCTTGATGATACAAATTTGATTACGAAAGCCAATGATCTATATGCTGCTAACTACCTTAAGTGCTTGGACTTATTTTGTATTGCTAGTGGATCTCATATCAATCATAAAAAAATGTATTTCATATCTTCTAACAATATTGTTCTTCAATTTATTTATGATCTTGGGTGTGACATAATACAGGATGTTGTCATATTTAGACTCCTTGGCATTTTGATGGGGTTTCAAGTTTCTTTCTCTCAAAGAGGGGAGTGGGTGGTTAGATTTAGATAAAAAATTCTTAAATGTATTTCTCTCTAGCAAAGTTTGTCTCACAGGATATTTATGTTGAATCATTACATTTTGCCCTTTGTAATCTACTTCCTGTCCGGTTGGATGCCTACTAAAAGAGAGTTGCAACAAATTATAGCTTTGTCTCGGAGATTCTTGTGGAGTGGTGGATTGTTATAGGTCTTGTATTCCCAAGGTTGCTTGGAAAGTGTGTTGCATGAAAAAGGAGGAAGGAGGACTTGGATTACTGTGTCCAACTAAAATGGCTCAACAGTTGTCTACTAAATGGATTCTTAGATCCCTCAATTCTAATTATTTATGGGCTTGTCTCATAAATAGAAACATAGATAAATTTTATGTGAAAGGTTTAAAAGCTTGGATTAACTTTGATGTTTGGAATATTATTTTCTCGCCTCCGGTATTTGTTCCTAACTGGAAGCATATTGATCTACAACATGTGGAATTCTTGGATGGTCATAAAAAAAGATTACATTCCTAGTCCTAAATTTTCCACGAATTTCTTCTTCTTTCTACAAGAGTCTCCCTGGACTAGCTAGATTGCACATGAAGATAATGAACCCTTGAGTATCATAAAAATTAAATGTAGAAAGAAGGGCTTCCATAAAAACATTGACCTGTATCAAAATGGAAGTGTTGTTAATAACCAATGGATTACTAATTTTGGTTCTCTGTCTATGGCTTGTAAACACGCCCCGTTGAAAGTTAAAGATAAGATTACAGGCAAGCTTAAAGATTGTTCAAGCTGCAAGTATATTGGCATTGCTGAAGTTGCTCAGGACATCTATAAGGAGTTCAAGATGCACTCTGGGGACTTCTCGTCTTTGGTCAGAAAGCTTAATCAAAGATGGATGCTAAGCTGGATTACTAAGCAATGGAGATACAGGTTTCAAGCTACCTAGACCTTCCCTATTCTATGAAGCACTGTAAAGGTGAAACGGATATGGCCGTGGAAAAGTTCAGAAATAGAACCTGTAGCTCATCACCTTATCCCGCTGAAGAGACCCCAATTTTGTGCTTAGCGTCGAGGGAGGTTCCTCCCACTGGGGGAATTGCGAGAAGAGGGAGCCACATTCTCAGGTGGAGTTTCATTAATAGGAGAGTTACTGAGGATGGAGGGGTGTAATCGGGTGTACCTCCCACAGGGGAGTTGCCCGAATAGGGACCACCACTAGGAGAGCTATTAGAGGGAGCATTGGGGAACGCTAACCTTGATCACGAGAACCTGGCTGCCATACATAAGAACCATACACATCTGGAGAGAAACACACAGTGTATTTCTTGTGTTGTCTGCTTTGAATTCCTTAAAGCTCTCAGCATAGTCTCCGCCTTGAAGAAGAAAAGCACGACCATGTGCAGCTTCAAGCTTGGCCTCCAGTAAGCAAGCTTCTTTGGAAAACACAAGAATTGGAGCTATAGTCACAACATCCAATGCTCTTTCCAGTGCCTCTGGATCTGGGTACTCGGGCAGTTGCCATGCTTTCATGGAGGTCCAGCTTGATGGAGACCAATCCTTTGGGAAGGGAATGTGTGTGCTCTCCTCCGTGATAGAGACACACGCTGAGCTCCTCCCTACGCGGATAGAAAGAGTCCTTTTCGCTTGTGTAGACATGCGCATGCCATGCTGCCTGCCCATGATATGGAAAATGCGAGTGGATTGTCACTTCCATTGCCCGATAACCTCACAGAGGAAGGTAATACAGGTGGATGCTAGACCGCCATGGACACGATCACACACAAACTGGGTACAATGCCTGTGAGGCTACGGAAGAGGGATGGCATTGTGGAGGAATGCAAAGAGGAACCTCAACTTCAAATGGTTCTGTGACTGCGAGTGCATCCGAAAACTGTATGTACATGGCGAGAGCTTCCTTACTCGTCATAGCCATAACTCTGCACTCTCTTTGTTGACTTCTTCGCTTCTACTTCGATGGCCTCTTTCATTTTTTACTCCAAAATATGTTAATCAAATGCCTTCTTCAAACGTTAACCTGAGCCCAAGCTCAACACTCTACCTTTTTTAGTTCTATTGCTTCCCTTGCGTCTGTCGATTAATGTTGAAACTATAACCTTGTACTCAGCAACTTCGTCTTTAGTTTCTGAGGAAAGTGATTCCTTTTTCCAACTGCTTCTAGGGCAATGATATATGAGGAACTTCTCGATCTTTCTACTTCAAAAGCATCCCTTTAGCAGTCTTTATTGTGTATCTCCCTCCAAGATGTTGGACCTGCTTAATCCCAAGCTTGTTGATGAAGATGTTGTGGTTTCCAAAAAAATCATTATTTTCCACTTTATAATTTCTTTCAATATTTGATAAGAGGTTGCAATGAGGGTAGGTGCTTAGAAACCTGAATGCCCAAGGAAGAACTTGGTCATTTTTTATGGTGAGCCATAGCTTAATTTGGAAAATTGTCTTCTATAGTGATCCATATCTTTAATCGTTGTTTTTGAAACTTTTTAGAATCAAACGTCTATGTGTAACATTGGCACATAGAAAACAAGAACTATACAAGAATATGCTTAGAACAAGGAAAAATGGGCCCGTTTCTAATTGTTTCATAGAAATCATAAACACCATCTGAATTAGGATCTGAGAATCATATGATTTCATTTCATAATCCTTCCCTTGATCCCTCTAACATTTTTTTATTGGAAAATGTGTTCCTCCCCACACATACAACTGCCATAAGAGCTTTACATTACACACACAAAGCCAAATATTGCCCATTAACTAGGCATATGACAATAACCTGGCAATAGTTTTTCGTTCAATCCGTCGAAATGGTTGAACCCACAAACATATAGAAAAGATTGAAATCCAAAAAATATGTTGGTTTCTTATTCCATACTTCAAAATGCAACTAAATAAAGGATTCAAGGATTGACTAAGATAACAGCACAATAGGAGCTTAAAAGAGCACAAACCAAACTCACATCAATCCAATCATATAGGGAAAAGAGTGGAAAGAGGCATTAGGATTGGGACATGAATAATATAAAATTAAATTCTCATTCAATTAAACAAGAGCTTTATCTTTTACAAAAGCCCATAGGGATAAATTACAATAGGATATTACCGTACCCCTACTCAACATGTATTTCATCACTCTAATTCACTAGAATATCATTAGCAAGCATTTCTTCATGGACAACTAGTTCTTCAAGCTCAGTCGCATCTCTAGACTCATCTACTAGTGGTGGCACCAATTCCCTTGAGGCATGTGAGAATATTTATGTGTCATCAATATGCTTTTTGCTCACCTCTTGCTCTTTAGGTGGGCTGTCATTAAGTCCATTTATACACATCCTAATGAAGTTAACTTGGGCATCATCCTTCTCTATTGCAATGTAGTGTCTGAACATCTTTAGAGCCCATGCCAGTGTGGTACTTGAAAAACCCTACTTTCATTATAAATTACTTGAAAACATAATTGACTCAATTATTCATGTAAGGGATTAAGAATACCTATGCCAAAGCATAGTTTCAATATCTAGTTATCATCATTTGAAAACAATTGCATGAACCTCATGATCAGCTTATGTGGCATCTAGTAAGGGTTCACAAGAGTCTTATCCTTGCCACAAGATGAAGTTTCTTTGTAATAGTAGGGAACATTAAGACATTTGACAAATCATTCTCATTGCAATGTTTCCTGACTTTCTTCTTACTAACTTCATCATAATACTCAACTATCATACACTAAGTCACGTTGATAAATATATGGCCAAGTGTGTGATTTACCATTTTTTTCACCATGAAAGCATTAAGCATAGGTTGGTACAACAAAATATAAAAAAAAAAGTAGAAAAGAGAATGCAAGGCATCCAAATACCATGTGAGATACTCCATAGCATGGCATCTTGACTTCAAAGGTGTTGATACAGAAAATGATTGGTCTCTGTTGTGGAAGATTACAATCCTCCACAGCAGTGAGAGGTTCAATTCAGCAAAATCATTTACCATCTTATGTATTTGTGGGTGCTTAAAAGGTGAGCCACTCTTCCTGAATCCATAAGGAATGTTTGCGATTAAAAGAGAGAAATGCTTCTTAGGAACTATGATGTAAAGGTTATTTAAACCTTCACATTAAATTGTATAGTAAAGCAAAGCGTTCTAAAAGGTGGATTTGAAAATGTATTAAGTCCAGAGGCCTCTTCATCAAAATCTAGTTCCTTTCCCTTTATCCTATAATTCTCATGCCTTTCCCTTTGAAACGGTGAGCAAGCAAAGTTGTAGGGCAGTCTTCGATGGCCTCATTACTCTTATTATTTCTTGAGGGTTTATGCAAAACAAGAACAATATCAATGAAACATAGACAGACATGTAGCATTCATTTTACGTTTGATGTATGGCATCAACTTTGTGCATAAAGCCGATGTCTAGCATCAAGTTTGTGCATAAAATTGATGCTTGGCATCAAGTTTTATGCATAAAGCCAATGCTTGGCATTGCATAAAGCCAATGCTTGGCATCAAGTTTTTGCATAAAGCCAATGCTTGGCATTAGCTCAATGCCTAGAATCAAATATGAGGACAAAACTGATGCTAGGCATCAACATTGTGAAGAATTTGATGCCAAGTGTCCGAAGACAACATGGATAGTGAAAGTTCCATCATTGGATCGACGATCCTGGAAACGGTGCCGAGCACGGGGCCCAAGTCCCCCCAGCAAGGGGCATCCCGCAAAGGAAAACAGCCTATGGAGTTACCCTGGAAAAGCCCCCACAAGAACCGACTTCTAAGTCGGGATCAGATCCCAGCGAAAAAGAAAGACGAAGCCAAGAGAAGAAAGGACAAAGCTCCCTCCCGCAAAGAGGGATCAATACAGAAATGATTGTCATCTCGCTAAATGCTAGAGGGCTAACCGACCCCTCAAGAGCGACCATCATTGGTCAATGGCTTCGCGACATTAGCTTAAACCCAGACTTTATATGTATTCAAGAGATTAAAATTGACGGAGAAGACCTCCAGAAACGGCTCAGACAGGTCTCCTCGGCCCATGTGTGGATCCCAACGAAGCACCAGCGGGGGTCTGGAGGAACGGTTATCGGTGTTAAACAACTCTGGTTTGAAAAGCTTGAGAACTCCATTGAAGATGTAAGTCACCGTTGGATTGCTGTTTCTTTTGGTGCTCCTCTCTGTGTTACTATGGTTTCTTTGTACGCCCCTAACGGGGATTTGGAGAGACTGAACACTTGGGCTTCCTTAGACTCGCTTCCCCACAACGTGCTTATATGTGGAGACTTCAACATGGTGGAGGACCCTATGGACAGATGGATGGGCAAGGGCAGGGTCATCGACAGTCGGGAGAAAGAAACGTGGGACATGACCAAACTCCACTTGGATTTGGTTGAATTCAAAGACTCGAATGGCTTTTCCTGGTCGAATCTCCAAGCGGGCGAGGACCTGAGGAAAGCTAGACTCGATAGATGCTACATCTCTCAGAGTTTTACTCATCAGTGGGGCCACCCTACCATCACGCAACGCACTGACCTCACTATCTCTGATCACTACCCGATCGTTATCACTTTTCAACCTTCCAACAAGATCCGCAAGGCTCCGTGGTTCCATGCCAACGCGGCCACCTTCTCTCTCCCCTCCGTCCATCAAGAGATTGCCGATGTGTGGAAGGTGGCGTTCGCCTCTGGCTTGGCCCCAGCCAAGTGCTGGAGAAGTGTGGTCGACAAGTCTCGTAAGATCATGATCAGAACTAAGAAGATGCTCGAGACTGTGCGGCGGGCTCGTAGGGAAGCTCTTTACCACAGACTCTGGCGGCTCGAGGAGGAAGTGAACAAAGGAAAACGCCAAGCCCAAAAAGGTCTCCGAAAAATCAGAGCAGTGTTGAGATACGAGGAAGAAATACAAAGGAAAAACTTGCAAATCTTCTTCAAGGAGTGGTGGGCTGGCAAAGCCGACAAACCCACCAAAGAGATGTGCCGTATCCTTAAGAGAAAACACAACAGAGAATCGATCCCCCTACTGCTAGACCCACATGGCAATGTATGCAATTCGGAAGAAGATAATTTTGGCATCATCGAAGGGCACTTCACGAGACTCCTGGGAACCTCGAACCCCCTCTCCCACCATAGAAGGGACTGTATGGCTGCCATTTCTAGGGTTTCCCCCCGGAGAATACCACCCAACCTCCACTCCCTGCTTCATGCCCCTATCTCTGAATCAGAAATCATTGAGGTCATTGATGCCCTCCCTCTCGGTAAAAGCCCAGGACCCGACGGACTCACTAACGAGTTCTTTAAATCCTTCAAGCTGGTGGTTGCCACCCCTCTTCGGATGGTTTGGCAAGAAGCGCTAAAGTTTGGTGCTCTTCCTTCTTGTCTAAATAATGGAATTATCAAGTTGATTCACAAGAAGGGGGAAAAGAACAGAATCGAGAACTGGCGGCCTATTACGATGCTCCAAACAGGATACAAGATCATCGCCAAAGTCATCGCTAACAGACTCTCGTGCCACCTGAGATCTTGGCTTAGTGAGGACCAAAAAGGTTTCATCAAAGGCAGGTCTATCCTGGAAACCATTATGGATATTTGGGAAGGTATTCAATTTGCAAATGAGTCCAATCAAGATGTGGTTTTCCTCAAGATCGACTTTGACAAAGCCTACGACAGGCTAGAATGGGACTATATTCTGCATTCGCTCCAAGATCTCGGATGTAGTCAGAAATTCACCAAGATGATCGCGACCCTTCTCGGAAGCGCAACGACCCAAATTAACGTTAACGGCAAACTTTCGAAGGCGATCCATCTTAAAAGATCTATTAGACAAGGGTGCCCTCTGGCCCCCCTTCTTTTTGCCATCGCCACTGAGGGGCTGAGCAGACTTGTGGCACATCATGTGGAGGCTGGCAATATCAAAGGCCTTCGGCTGCCTCACGACCACGGTCAAATCATCATGAGACTTTTTGCTGATGATATGAATGCGTTCGTTCACAATGATATTACCAGCCTGGAGACTTTCTGGAGGTGTCTTGCTACCTTTTGTGATGCCTCTGGATCCAAAATCAACCACTCTAAGACCGCCTTTAGGGCTATTGTGGGACATCATCCTGGCCTTCTCATTGATCATGGCTGTCAAATCATTCCGCAGGGCCAAATCTTTCGACTTCTTGGAATCCCCTTGGGGTTTGGCGTCTCTATGGAGCAGCGATGGAACTGGGTGCTGGCCAAACTCGAAAACAAGCTCAACTATTGGAGAGGTATGCAAATCAATCTCGCTGGACGTGCGATGGTTATCAACACGTTCCTCCTCTCTTCTACCATCTATTTCCTTTCTTGTTGGAGACCGAATGAGCAAGGCCTGTCCAAACTGAATAGTATTTGTAGAAACTTTCTTTGGACGGGCGATCATAACAGAAGGGGGGTGCCTAAAATCAAATGGGCCATCTGCACTAGCCCCAGAGATAGCGGGGGGCTTGGTATCCTGGACATTGGGTGTATGGCTAACAAACTGGCAGCCAAATGGATGATTAAGGCTTGGTGCAATAGGGAGGCCTCGTGGGCCAAGCTGATCTTCAGAAACAAGAATGAGTTGGCCCTCATGGGGTTCCCGAACTGGAAGAATCTTGACATCATGACCCTGCTATTCTCCCCGATCCCCGTCTTCCCGAAAGGCTCCAATCTCGTGTGCTCCCTTTGGAAGGGCTGGAATAAAGTCAAAAGCTTCACAAGAATTAGTGAGGACTGGAAGTGGGCGGCCGGAATCAGACAAAACGACTCTATCTGGTTTCCGATACATGGCATGCGGAGTGTGGAGTCGTGGAACATTCAAAATGCCAAGAAGTTATGGAACAAAGGATTCAAAAAATGGAAACACCTCTGGAAACATGACACCAACAGCTGGATCAACTTCGAGGATATTGACCCTCGCACAAACATCTCCTACGAAGAATGGAACACTTTGCAAAGTAGATGCCTCGCTTGGGATCGTCACAAGACTCGCCTTCTCATGGGACACGACACACCGAACTCGCTTGGTCTCAAATGGCACAATGGAAACAGCCTACTCAAAATCCCGAACATCAAAGAAACGGCTGACCTCCAGTTCAGCCTCAACAAGAAGTGGTGCCTGTCTTGGACGCGGCTTCGGTGGGACATGAAATTCATGGGTATCTGGCACCCACTTATAGAGATTAAGAAGTCTGTCCTCTTATGGCAAATTCTTCATCGAGGAATTTGGACCAACCATAAGGCTAGCAAACTTTGTGGGATCCCTCCATGGTGCAAACGCTGCCACCGTGCTATCGAAGATGTCCCACACATCTTCCTTACTTGCCCCAACTCCTACAGAATCTGGCAGACGGTTGGAACGAAAATCAGACTTCAAAAACAGCTTAGTTGGAAACAAGTCCTTTTGGGAGAAGCGATCGGCTGCTCTGCGACACTCTGGAACGCAATCAGAGGGGAAGTCCTGTGGAAAATTTGGCGGGAGAGGTGTGCTCTCAACTTCGGCGATCCCCCCAGGGAGTGGTCGATTGAGAAATCACTATTCCTCCTTGGCAAAAGGATTGTTAACAGTAAGAAATCCCCCCCCTTCAGGCACCATCAAGTCCTCCTTTTGATCAACAACAAGCTCAAACCCAAGTGGGCCCCGCATGAGGGCGACGAGAGGGTGATTAACCTTCTCTGTAATGCAACCTAGAATTCAATCAAGCTTCCCCTGCTTTGTGGGATTTGGGGGGTCCCGTGGGCACTAGTCCCCTTTTATTGTACCTTTGTTTCTTAATTTAATTCAAGTCCGGGAGAGTAGGCTATTGCCGAACTTCCTTTATAATAAAATTATAAAAAAAAAAAAAAAAAAAAAACTCTTGAATCTTCATATAAACCGTATGATTTCAAAGAGAAAAAAAGGTTATCTACGATAAACTTAAAGCTAGATGGACTCTTAATTCACAAATACCTACTTGTTTACTTCCAATAACATCTCTTCTACGCTCAACTCCCTCAAGATAGCCCTTGATAATGTTGAGACTAACAGGGTCTCATCCTTTATTCCTTGTAGAGACCTTGAAGGAGTAAGCTTCATATCCCCTACAACTTCTTCAATGGACAGATCGGTCCTCTTTGACTTCCCCTTCAAATTCACTTGAGGATAAATCTTAGCCTTCTTCTACTTATGCCCCTTCACCTCCTTGTTCTCCCACATAGTGAAAATCCTATCCTGTAGTTCCTAAATCCCACCCATCTTGAATGGAAGTTTGAACCAAGGGTCAAACTTCCTGATAGCATCAAACTTCATGCTCTCGTCAAATTCTAGCCTAACCTCCATAAGATATTGCCTTATCAAAGTAGGGTGCAACCTCCACTCATTCGCACTTAGTGCATCTACATATTCATGATGGAAGAAATGAATCCTTTAAGTTGAATAAATCTTCTACATATAATCATTGTCATTATATGGTCCTAGGCTAAAACCATGGCTTCCTCGGTTGTTAGACCTACATCTATCTTGCACTTGACATATCTAAAAAATTAGGTTGTTGGGTGCTCCTTCACGAGGTACCTTTGGACTTCTGTAGACTGGGATCCCATTATGACATAGTAGGTGTAGTCCTCAAAACCCAACTCTTTGAAGCCTTCAATGGAACTACATTCATCAAGATCTACCATCACAAGGAATGGCACAATAAGGGCATGGAAATTAATTTTCAGTTTTTTCTTCAAATTTTGTACATGTGTTGTGTGTCTCTCTAGGCTCTATAGGCCTCGTGCCTGTTGCAAGGCCTAAAGGTAGTTGATGGATAATTATGATGGGCAAGTGGAAGAGCTTAACTTTCCTCATGAGCTTCCTCTTAATAATGTCCCAATTCATCTTATTATGTTCTATTAGAAGAATTCTAGAAGCAAGCTCCCCTCCAAGGGCAATGATTTCATCCTTTGAGTTTAAGCTTTGATTATTCGGATTCAGAGGGCTTTGGCTTCTTCTTCTGTGGCCTCTTTTGAATGGGATGCTTTGCTTAGGACTTTATTCATGTGGTTTTGAGTTGTTGCTCTAGAAAATCTTTTTTCTGTATCCAAACAGCTAGATCAACAATAACGTTCTTATAGTTCTCGCAAATATCTACAAGCCTCTCAAAGCACAATAGCCTCTCACATGCACAATACTCTAAACAGAGCATGCCCATTCTAAAAATTGTATTTCTAAGGCCTTTGGTTGTCTCGACCAAGAAAATGAGATTAGCTGACTCTTCATTATCATAGTCAATTTTGTAGACAGAACCATATTGGAACGCTTTCATAGTTATTATCATCCCTCTCCCCCTAGTACCTACAAAAACTAGTAAAAGTGCATTTTGTTCCTCTACGTACTATAGGACTACTCAACCTCCCTCACATCCCTCAATGGATTGTCTTTTCTTAACCCCTCCTCCTCAATGGGCTTCACAATGTTGTGACCTATTGATGAGCCACCCATTGGATTTCTTACTCTTTCAAAGGACTAAGTTAGGCTTGTTCTCTTTGACCTCTGTCTACACCTAATAGGTTCCCCCTTTGATCCTTCTCCAGAGTTGAGTTTAACTCTAAACTTCTTCACTCCCTTTTCCTTGTGCTTTTCAGATTCCCTATAACATGAAAATAGAAATGCTACGCAAGTGATCTTGGAGTGTACAAATTGCTCAAAGATTCGATGCTCTACTTTGATTTTTGGGCCATGTTGATACTCGGAATTGAGTATATACTCTATGGATTGATGCCAAGCATTGACTCTATGCCTAAATTCAATGCTAAGTATCAACTTCCCGCATCATGTCAAGGCTAAGAATCAACTCCCTACACAATGTCGATGCCAAGAATTAACTAGTTTAATGTCAAACATCAACTTCCTACACAAAGTTAATCATTATCATTGACCTCTTACAAAAATTATATGCGTGAAATGGACTTGGTGTGGGAGTTGGATGTTAAGCATCAAGTTTAGGCAAGAAGTCAATGTTTTCCATCAACTTTACCCAAATATTCAATGCTTAGCATTGACTTTTATACTTTCTAGTGTAATTACAACCCGCTTAGTAATTACATAATTTTACCCTTAAATTTTTTATGTACAAAAAATTATATACATTGACTAACTAATTTTGTGGAATCTTTTTTAGAGGCACAAAAAAGGGTACTTGTGGGTTTTTGTCCCTGCTCCTTTCTTCTTTGTTGCTTGAATGTGTGGCTTTTTTTGTCTTTATCTAGCTCTAAGGTTCTCTGCTCTCTGTGCTTTGCTTTGCTTCTTTGCTCATTGTAAAGGGAGACTGATCCATGCCTCCCCTATTTATAGAAATTTTGGGTGACTTGAACCATACATAAGTAGATGAAATTGGATATAACTAGATGTAACTAAGAATAACCAATTTTCCTCATCCAATTGTAATTAGAATTAGTTTGATGTAACTGAACTAGAAGTGATTGGACTAGACTGACATGCTAACCATGTGGTAGTTACATTGACTAGTTTAGTTTCTCTATCCCAATGGCATCAAGTATCTAGTTACATTTGAAGCAAATAGGCAAGGGATATTTTTGGAAAATTTCCCATTTTGGAAAGCAATTTTTCTTGGAATAGCATCAATCAAAAACTTATGCTCATAGCTTTTCTCTTTGGGCTTCTATATATCAAGGTCAGGGACTCCAATAACCAAGAGGCCTAAAATCTGTTAATTTCTTTAGTGTAAGTATTGATCATCATAAACATTTGGAGATTTATGGGGAAAGATCCGTTGGAATAAAAAATGTATAGATATATGCATGATGAAACCATGTTGTAATCTGCATATACCCCCCTCTATGGTGGATACTTAGAATGGTAGTTGAACTTAATAGATAGTTTGGTTGATATGGATGGGTATAAACTTAATAGATAGTTTGGTTGAACTTAATAGAATGGTAGTTGAACTTAATAGATAGTTTGTTGGTTTAAAGATAATTACTTAATATTTTGTTAAAAGCTAAATCAATTCTTGATAGACATGAATATAGCATATATGGTGGAAGTATTAGCTACATATTTAGCTGATGGATCTATATATTGATCTTAGGTAGGAGTAGGATTGGAATATGGGTATGTATAAACAAGGGTGTGAGGATCTATACATTGCTAGATATCAAGCTAAACAAATATATTTTGTACATAGTTACATATTCATAAATGAAATATTGATACATTTATATGTGGAAATATCATGAATATGTAGGTGAGATAAATAGATAGATGGATTCAAGAATATACACATGATTAGATAGCTAGAGAGATAGATAATAGGTATATATAAACGCAAAGAATAGATACCAGATATATGAATGGAAAATAAACATATATCAGATTGTTGAATAGCTTAAAAAGAGATAGTTAGATATATCAATGTAACTGATATAGAGATAGAAGTATAGATAGACTTATGGAAATATGTGTAAAAACATATGCTAGATAGACATATGAATGTAAGAGATAGCTTTATAGATAAATAGGTATATAGGTAAGTTTTTTTATTTATATAGCATAGATATCTAATAGTTTATAGATGATTTGATATCTACTAACACACACACACACACACATATATATATATCTATAAGAAGATAGATTCATAGACATAATCTTAATTCCTCTTCATGGCCTACCACATATCATAGTCACACTTCATCATCATCATACATCATAACCATACATCAAGATATGGGTCTCCAATTTTTCTTTCTCATTCAAGATGAGATCCCTCTTTTCTGTTGATGTATGGAGTTTTTTTCTCTCTATTGAGCCCCATAGTTTGAATTCATTGTTTTTTCTATCCTTTCTCAAGAACAAGTAATAGACATAACATAGAAGGTGCAAATGATTTTGTTCTTCAATGAGTCTTACAAGTTATCTCCATGCAACAATGTTCATTCAATAAGTGTTGATCATTCACATGTTGATCTCTCTATAGATTCAAGTGCTTATGGAGAAAAATGGCAAAGAGAAATACACCAGACCAAACAAGTCCATCAATTTTAGAAGGAAGCCTCATAAAGTACATCAAAAAATATTTGAATTCTTTACTTTAGATAGACAAGTTGCTGTAGATATTGTAAAGCATCATTGTGGCTTAAAATCTTTGTACAAATTAGGAATGAAGAAATGAAAGAAACTAGGAGAGAAATTCTTCAATTTAGAGAGTGAGATAGAGGATATATATCATAGAGCTCACATGCAAATGATTGAGGTTAACATGTCAATAAGACATGTTTCATTCGAATATTACTTTACTCAAGGCATTTGATGTTGTAGATCCACATTTAAAATTGCAATAAGCCTGGGAAATTTGAGGATCCATAAGATTTAGAAGAAGCTTATTAATGGAGATCTCATATTTAAAACTTGTTATATAACTAAAAACAAAATATCCATTTTTTGTCATGCAATGAGTTAGGTGATGAAATTTTTTAGTTTACATTGTGAAGTTATGCCTACAATCAGAAGTTTACACTTGTCAGATAACTTTACATGTCAATAAGTGTTTCAAGCCTACAGAGAAGAGATACTAGGCAAAGTGAAAAGTATGTGCAATATAGCATTTTACTAAAGCGTGGAAAGAACATTCCAATAATGTGACTATTCCTCATAAGGTAAGGATACGTGAAGGCTCAATTTATGCCAGTTTCAAGAACATGGCAAAGTGTACACAACAATATTAGAAAAAGATAACTTAAAAAATCTTCTCAACGAGCATCGTGAAAGTCAAGCCTTAGAAATAAAGAAGGTAATTCATAATAGAAGTAAGGCACTCAAATATTTATATGTGTCTGTTGATTGATGGTATGGATAAAAAGAAGACATGTGTGCCTTATTTTTCTTGCCTTTAAAGATGAAGAGCGTGTGCAAATGCATTTCGTAGGTGCTTTGGTATACAATGAGAATGTAAGGTCTAAGGTTTTTTTCACATACCCCAATGTGCATAACAAGAGTTGTGCAATCATGGGAGGTTCATCTACCACCAACTTTATACTTGCAACTTGATAACATTGTGAGAGAGAATACGAATTCTACAATCTGTTAGTCGTTAGACTTCTGACTCAACATACTTTCAAGTTCAGACGTTTCTGAATCTTTCTTAACCGTAAATTACATCTTAACCACGTGGGTCCTTGGGAGTGGTAGGGGTCTGTTAGACAGAGGCCCTGTACTATTTTCCCAACTCATTACACAATCATAATTACTTCTCGAGTCTTAGCTCATTGCGCAGTTCTGAACAACCGATGACTGTTTGTTGTATTGGACTTAGAATTTCCGAACTAATCCTGCTATGATGGTCTGAGCAGTAGTCCGGAGACTTGTGTCCAATACAATAATCTACTTCAGTAAACGAAGATCACCTAATACTTACTTCTTCAGAACAGACAGGTATACGAAACACATATATATATATATATATACTGAAATTATGCAACTCGTCGTATACCAACTACGAGCAACAAATGTCCTGACAAAAATCCACTCGTTACAGACTTAACAATGACCTACTCGCACTTCAACCATTACAGATGCTAGTCTTCCTATGATCGGAATCAACAGTGAATGTAGACTACTGCATTGAACTTAGTTACTTACAAAAATACGAACACATGAACAGTTCGGGACTCCTGTTCACCATTCCTCATCAGCATACAAACTAACAAATAACCCACTACGATTTGTTAACACTCAGAGACACACTCAAACATTAGCGAGCGAATTCATAACACAAGATCATCAATTCGTAACTCTGCACTACGGCACGAATAAACGACTAGACGGAGCATAGACAGAACAGAATAGCACAGAGTTCACTCTTCTCAATGATAAACCTACTACAAACAATACACTTACAATTCCCCAAAAACGGGCTCTCTGCCACTCTTCTTTCATTTCCTTATATAGAAGATTTTTTTTTACAACAGTGCACGAATCTTTAGTTACCTGCACGTTTCCCGAAAGGTTCCTTTACATTTAAGATGCCTGTCCTAGTACATTTGTCCTTGTTCGGCGGCCGTTTAACACTGGCACGCACGGTGGACTCGAACCCGCAGGTTCCTATGGTTCTGCTACGAGACCTTCTAAATACATGCTTCGGGCGAGCCTAAACGTTCGGGTGATTTTCTTTTTAATGGTTTCTATCATCTGAACTAAAGTGTTGGGTTCTAATAACTGAGCGTCCGTTCTAACAGAGCTAATAGCTATGGCTTGGGTTAACAAAATTTCGGCCTGGGTCTGTAAGAAGGCCTCTTGTAAATAAAATTCATTGGATAATGCAGCGTCCCGGGATGTCTTCATTTCAGCGACTTTCTGCTGCATATCCGTGACTCGATCCTTCTGATTTCGCAATTGGTTATCGAGTCGCTCGAATTGCTGGTTCTGAAATTCGATCGTTTTGGAGTATGCATCTCGTTCTCTTCGAACATTTGCTAGATCTTTTTGGTATTTTGCTTCCCTGGTTAATTGGTGTCTCAGCATTCTGTTTACCTCGTCCAAACATTCCTGGGCTCTTCGTAGCTCGTCTTTGACTTGTTCTGCTTCTCTCTGTTGGTCTTGATTCTTCTGGATGGTTTCCTGCAACTGGGCCTTCGTTTCTTCGACCAATTCTCCGAGGGATGAGTTGATGTCTTCTTTTTCTTGGAGTGCGGTCTTCAATTCCGGATTTCTTCGTGTGCTGCGTGTAATAGCTGGTCTCTGGTGGCAAGCTGCTCCAGTGCTGCATCCCTTTGCTATATCAAGGCATGTTGTTCCGAAAACTGCGCTTGGAGGTCTGCTAATTGTGTTTGTAATTGATGATTCTCCGCTTTTACGGCGTCGACTTCTTCTTGGAGTGGGCTGATGTCAGCTTCCAGGAGGTCGACTTTATGCTGTAGGTCTTGCCAAATGGTATTTGTGACTTCACTAAGCTGTACCGGAAGTTGTTGTGAGAGGGTAATGAGCATTTGGCCCATGGCGGCCAGTTCCGAAAAGACTGGAACAGAAGGAAGGAGAAGTGGGTGTTGTGGTGGTGCAGAGGTTTGGGTATGGATTTGGGGGGATGTCGGGGGTGAATAATTGGGGGAGGATGAAGAGGATTCGGAAATTGGCGGGGGGAAAGGGTTGACTGGTGGGGATTGAGGACCAGGGGATGCAGGGTGAGTTACTTGATGGATGGGTTGGTGTTCACCTGTATTGTGGGCGATGGTGGATTCTACGGCCTTCAGTAGGGTGTCGAGTGCGCTGTCGATCACTTGTTGTTCGTCTTCTCGTCGTGCTGATGCTTCTTCGATTGAGACTGGTTCTGTTTCTGTGTGATTCTGCTGGTCGTGGTGGTCGGCCGATGATTCGTTGTGGATGGAAGTGGCTGTGTCGTGGAAGGTCTCTTCTTGTTCTTCATTTCGGGTGTCCTGATTCTTTCCGAGGGATCCTTGTGCTTCGCTTTTTGAAGAGCTGATCCGAATTCTCTTATTGCGGAAGAGCTGCTTGATCTCCTCATCTTCTTCTTCCTCGTCGTCGAGTGGTTGGACTGATTCTTTGTGCCTAAGCACGGGACCTTGGGGTGGTGGTTGTGCGGCAAGGATGGCTGGGAAAAGGAATGAGATGATATGGGGAAGGCGAGAGCGCAGGGTGGTACCCTTTTGGAGTTTCTTTACTATAGCTACACATTCTTTATGGATTCTAAGGAAAAAGTACGAGGCAAAGTTCACGGGTTCTCGGGCAGCTAAGTCTAAAGCGGAATAGAATGGGCGTGAGATGTCGTAGGTGCGCTTCTGAAGTTGAGTATGGCGACTAAGAACTGCAGGGCGGATCGTTCGAGTTCGGGGCGGCAGAGAATGGCGTATTCGTTGGACGAAGAGCGGGGGAATAGTTCGGTCATGCGGGCAGGGGGAATACTAGAGCCATTTTCACGGCCTTGCGGGTTGAGGCGATAGGCTTCAGCGAAGGCTTGGAAGGTGATGACTGTTCGCGAAGGGAGCGAGAGGAAGACCCATTGGCGTTCGGTGGCGGGGGACTGAGCAATGGCGGTGATGATTTGCGTGAAGAAAGGATGGGCTTCCACTGAGTGCCAAGGCAACTCAGCAAAGTTGGCCAACCCTCTGCAACGCAGGTATTCACCTACCTCGGTAGGGATACCATCACGGAAGGCAGCATAGTTGGCTATCGCGTCCATGGCATTTACTGAGATAGACAATGAACACGGATGCAGTATGCACGAGGGCTCAGAATACTAACATACAACACAATAGCTTTTTTCGGCGTTGTCGACAGAGTTAAGTAGAAACAACACGGTGGGGAGGAAAAAGGGGTTGGGTATCATTGTGTAGTGCGGGAATGATGCTTGTTTTCATGCAGGCGTGCGTACTCGAGTGACTGGTAAGGGGGCGGCTGGTCACATAAAGATTGTACAAAACACGGCTATTTATAAAAAAGAAGAAAGAAGAAAAAAGAAAAGATTAAACAAAACGTGGTCCATCGCCGAAGAATTTAATGCGGGCTAGTGGCGTGATGATATGGCCGCAGCTTCGACCCATTGATTACTTTTGGGAGTGGATTTCCGGTCAACGTAGTCAACCGAAAAGTTGCCGGACCGACTTGCTCTGAGATCTTAAAAGGGCCGAACCATCGTAGTTTGAACTTTCCTGCTGCTCTATCCGACTTTGCGTTATAGAAGAGTACAAGCTGACCTACCGAAAAGATTGGAGTCTTCAAATATCGATCGTGTGTCTTGGCTTGCCTTAGTTGTACTTCGCGCATGGTTAAAAAGCTGAGCCATCGGTGCTCATCAAGTTCTCTGAGTGTGTCCATTCGTGCTGTCAGCGAATCTTCCGGTAGCATCTTCTGAGTGATTGCTACACGCAGACTTGGGATGACTACTTCCATGGGTGCTATTGCTTCTAAGCCATAAGCTAGTTTGAAAGGTGTCAAGCCTGTTGTTACCTTATATGTAGTTCGGTATGCCCATAATACTGCAGGTAGTAGTTGATCCCATCTTTCTGGTGCTTCCATGATCAGTTTCCGGAGGATATTCAATAGTGATTTGTTTGTACTTTCGGCCAAACCATTGGCACGAGGGTAATATGGAGAGCTGAGTTTGTGTGTCACCTGGAATGATTGGGTGAGTACCTTCATTAATTGATTTACGAAGTGAGTACCTTGATCTATCACTAATTCGAGTGGTAAGCCAAATCGTGGGAAGACATCATTTAGCAGACATTTTGCTACTGCAACCACTGTAGCAGACCGTAAAGCCCAAGCTTCTGCCCATCTCGTTGCGTAGTCTGTACAGGTTAGTATGTATCGGTTGTTACTCAAGACTGCTGGAGGTGTGATTGGACCAATAAAATCTAATCCCCATTTCTGAAATGGTTCGAGTGGCATAATAGGCTGCAAGGGAAAGAAGTGTCATTGCAGTGGTTGTCCAGAACTTTGACAGTTATCACAGTTTTTGACAAATTGGGCCACATCTCTGTACATAGTTGGCCACCAGAGACCTCCTTGCAGAATTTTCCGGTGAGTCAAATCTGTGGCAAAGTGACCACCAGTAGGGGTCGAGTGAGCCATAGTGATGACCGAGTTAATTTCATGCGGAGGAACACATCGAAGTAAGATTCCGGTGTGATCTACATAATATAGTTCTCCAGCAACTAACCGGAATCGGCGGCTAAAGACTGCAATTTTCCTTCGAACTGCCTTGGTTGTCTCGGATGGAAAGCATCCTTCGGTGAGAAAAGTTAGAATCTGATCATAATATGTAGGTGGTGCTTGTGATTCGGCAGTCTCATCGGTCAGTGGCTCAGAACTATAGATCGCTGGAGTCGTGTCATCTATGCCTTTCGGAGCTTCACCCGAATCTAGACGAGATAAGAAATTTGCTAAGGCATGTGCATTTCTGGGTCGGTGAATGACTTCATAATCGAATTCCTGCAAGAGTAGCACCCAACGTGCTAATCGTCCTCCTAAATGCTGCTGTCTTACTAGATAGACGAGGGCAGCATGATCCACATGGAATGTGAATTTCCGGCCTAGTAGATAATGTCTGAACTTTTTGATGGAGTAAATTAATCCTAGACATTCTCTTTCGTTGGTAGAATAGTTCTTTTCTGCAGGTGCAAGCCTTCTGCTGGCATAATAAACAGGACGAAACCACTTATGTGTTTACTGCATCAGAATACTGCCGATCGCAATATCTGAAGCGTCGACAAAAACATGGAACGGATTGTCCCAGTCTGGTGGTTGTAAGATTGGTGCCTGCGTCAATAAATACTTGAGTCGATCAAACGTGGTTTGGCATTCTTGAGTCCATTCGAACTGTCGGGGAGTTTTGGTGATTAGTCTGTTCAGTGGTACAGCCAGATGAGCAAGCCATCGTAGGTGTCTGCCATGCCACCGTACTTGACCCATGAAACGCATGACTTCTTTTGGAGTAGCGGGTACTGGGGCTTCTAAAATTGCCGAAACCTTATCTGGGTCTACTCGGATACCTTGGGCAGATACAATATGACCAAGTAGTTTGCCACACAAAACGGCAAACACAGATTTGTTTGGGTTAAGGCAGAGTCTGTACTCTCGACACTTTTGGAAACAGCACCGTAGATTCAAATGTGCCATCGTCTTCCCAAAAATTGAGAAGTCATTGAGATATACTTGCATAAACGAATTGAGATAAGGAGAGAAAATCTCCTGCATACATCACTGAAAGGTGCTTGGTGCATTTCTTAACCCAAACCACATTACCGTACAAGCAAAGACACCCCAATTGGTAATGAAGGTAGTTTTTTGTATATCTGCTTCAGCCATTCTAACCTGATTGTAACCACTGTATCCGTCTAAGAATGAATACATTTCGTGACCTGCTACCCTATCAAGCATGGTATCCAGAAAGGGGATCGGGAAAGGATCCGGAACTGTTGCTGCGTTTAATTTCCGGTATTCTACACAGATTCGTAGTTGCTTATTTTTCTTTGGCACGATCACAATTGGTGAAATCCATTCAGCATGTTCTACTGGTACGATGAATCCGACCTTTAATAATCTATCAAGTTCGTCTTTTACCTGTGATGCATAATTGGGATTCATCCGGTAGCTGGGCTGCTTATTCGGTTTAGCTTCAGGCTTCAACATGACTCTGTGCTGATAGATGTGCGGATCTAATCCTTTCATATCTTTGTAATCCCATGCAAAGACGTCTGAGAATTCGCGAAGTAGTCGAATCAAATCAGCCTTAAATATTTCCGGTAAGTTTTGCCTTATCTTTACAGGTCGTGGATGATCTTCGTCTCCTAGATTGTACGTGGTCAACTGGTCTTCGGGGACATAAAACTGTTGAGGTTTCTCTGTATCGCCTGTTGACTTGAACAGCGATTGTAATTCATCGTCATGTGTTGAAACAGTATCTTTCTGCTTAGTTTTTTCGGTGATCGGTACAATTGTACAAACTGAAGTACTCCAGTTATCTATCACGGACTGTAGATCAACAGTCCCTAAGGTCATTAAATCAGCGTTATTCTTCAGAAATTCCTCTTCTTCATCATCTGATAGTCCATCTAACATGTGGACTAGTTCAGCAAAATATGGTCTGGCGTGAAGTTCGCAAGGTTGTATAGCATCTAATTTTACCACATATCTACGGTTGGCATCTTTGAACGTAAGTTCTTGTGCAGACCAGTCCTGTATTACCTTCGCATGCTTCAGCCAAGGTCGACCGAAAAGAAGGTTGTAATCCAAAGTGGATTCCGGCAGATCTAGTATAACAAAATTCATTTTGAAGGTCGTACTTTGTAAAGTAATGGGTACATTTCGCACAAGTCCTACAGGATGGACTCTAGATTGATCTGCCATTCTGACAAAAAATTGAACTGGTTTGATTTCGGTCCATCCTAACCTATTGCATAAGGCTGTAGTCGCAATGTTAACACCAGAGCCTCCATCAATCAATACCTGCGTAATTTTATGATTCTTATACCATACTGTAATCAAGGGAACTGAATGATCAACCGTAGAATCAGGTTCTGGTTGCACTGCTGCTATGGCCAGAATACAAGAAGGTACCGGACTGAACTATTGCTGGAACTGTTGTCGAATCCCAGGTACTAATGCCAGTAGTTGGCCTAGAGGCAGGGTGATAGATGCCTTGGGTAAAATTTCCCAGGCCTATTGAGATTGGTTGTCCTGCTCCTTTGAACTTGAGGTCTCTGCTGGTGCAGAAGTATCTGTTGTTATGTTTACTGCTGATGATGGCTCCGCTGCTGCTTCCTTTTGTTGTGTTCCTTCCTTTTTCAACGAGGCCTGAGTCACCGGAATAGGTTCTGGGAACACTGGTGAGTCTATTGCGGTCCAGTGACTAGCCTTGTTATACATCCTATGTTGTTCTCGTATCCCCGGTTCGAATATTTCTACTGCCGACTGCAGTTGTTTACCAGATCGGGTCTGGACTGTAGCAGTCTGTGTTTCTACCGGTGTGATTTGTACCATGTTGGCCATCGGGTTTTGCCGCTCCTTCTTCCTTTGATCATACTCAGCTGCATCCTTGCAAAATCTTCTAATGTGCCCGAATTCACCACAAAAATGACAGCGTGGCGGTGGCAAATTGGGATTTTCCGGTGGTGGTCCGTTCTGCCAGCGGTTTGCATTATAATTGTTGTTCCTCTGTCCTCGGTAGTTTCGATATCCCTGCGGTTGATTGTTTCTCAGTTGTGGAGGTACATAGTGATTCGCTGGCTGTCCATGTTCTTGAATAACATCATTGACTGTTGCTGTTCCCTGTATTCTGGCATTGTAGACACAGTTTCTGGTGGTGTGTCCGGCAGTGTTGCAGATAGCGCAGAACGTTTAATTTAGTGCACAATTGGCACTAGTATGACCTGAATTTTTGCATGTGATACAGTACACTTGTCTGGTTATATCTTCAGTCATAGTTTTGTTCATTTTTAACCACTCTAGATCTTCTGTAAATCCACCAACCTTGGATTCCAGTTGCAGAGCCATGGCAATGACTGCATCCAGCGTCATCGCTCCGACACATCTTATGATCATGATCTGTTTCAATTGTGGGGTTAAACCATTGATAAACCACTGAGTGATGACATCATCCGGTAAGTTAGCGTGGGCCTGTGGTATCTGCCGCAAGTGTGTTCTAAAAAGTGTAGCATATTCCTGGACAGTCTGATTTGCCTTCTGTCGGTTGTTCTGTAAATAATCAAAGATTTCGGCAGGATTCTTCTTTAGCCTGAATCGTTGCAGAAAAGCGTCTCGTACTGCATCATAGGTACCGAAATGATTAATGTCATATTTCGTAAGCCATCTAGCTGCTTCATTGACCAGTGTAGATTGAAAAACAATGGCCTTATATGCCTGATCCGTTTGGATGGTTAAGGACTGCATAACTGATCTCGAAAGTGCGTACGTGAGTATCCGGATCATCTCATGGGAATCCACCAAATTTCGTGTATGTTACTCCTATTGGAGGCGGCCTTGGTTGACATAACTGTTGTTGTTGTTGTTGTCCGTTCATTGTGAGTGTATTAGGCCTTTCTTCTGTATCTTGAGGATGATTGGTTGAACTATCAGAACTTGGATCGCCGGATGGCGTGCCTTCCGGTGTGCTGTTTTTGCTTAGGATGCTTCGGATCTCTGCTTCGAACAGCTTTCCTTCCTTCTGGATGTCCAATATCCGAAATCTTTCTTCCAAGCACGCTGGTTGGGCTGAGGATTCCGCAAAAAATGCTAAGCCTTGGCCGCCAGTTGGTGTTTCTATCACCGGAATGAACTGAAATTGTGCCAGAATGCAGTGTTTTTCCGCTTTTACCGATTTCTTTTCCTAGAGTATTTCTGATCGTGGATAACTCTGAATCTTTATCCAAGATTGTTAAACTGGTTTCCAGCAGTGTCTTGGTAGATTCTGGAATTACTATATTTTCGATAGGCTGGGTTGAAGTAGCACCAAAATGTACCAAAGGTGTTGATCATTCCACTGGAATATGACCGGAATTAATTCTAACGTCCTTAACTTGCTTGACCACTGGGTCAGACCGCGTTATACCTTCTTCTCCTAGGGTTGTCTTTAGCATGTTACGTGCTCCAGCCTTATGGTTCTTAGGATACGTTCCGCCAGACCGAGTAACCGGCATGTATCATTGCATAGTAGCACTATCTGAGCAGTTGGCAACAATCTGGCTCTGTTGCTACCGTCAGTCAATCGAACGATAAACGTGATGTTTGATTCTGAACAATAGCTGGCACTCTAATGCCACTTTTCACAGATAACTGGCAATCTGATGCCACTTTCCCACAGACGGCACCAAATGTTAGTCGTTAGACTTCCGACTCAACATACTTTCAAGTTCACACGTTTCCGAATCTTTCCTAACCGTAAATTACATCTTAACCACGTGGGTCCTTGGGAGTGGTAGGGGTCTGTTAGACAGAGGCCCTGTACTATTTTCCCAACTCATTACACAATCATAATTACTTCTCGAGTCTTAGCTCATTGCGCAGTTCTGAACAACCGATGAATGTTCGTTGTACTGGACTTAGAATTTCCGAACCAATCCTGCTATGATGGTCTGAGCAGTAGTCCAGAGACTTGTGTCCAATACAATAATCTACTTCAGTAAACGAAGATCACCTAATACGTACTTCTTCAGAACAGACAGGTATAACAAACACATATATATATATATACTGAAATTATGCAACTCGTCGTATACCAACTACGAGCAACAAATGTCCTGACAACAATCGACTCGTTACAGACTTAACAATGACCTACTCGCACTTCAACCATTACAGATGCTAGTCTTCCTATGATCGGAATCAACAGTGAATGTAGACTACTGCATTGAACTTAGTTACTTACAAAAATACGAACACATGAAGAGTTCGGGACTCCTGTTCACCATTCCTCGTCAGCATACAAACTAACAAATAACCCACTACGATTTGTTAACACTCAGAGACACACTCAAACATTAGCGAGCGAATTCATAACACAAGATCATCAATTCGTAACTCTGCACTACGGCGCGAATAAACGACTAGACGGAGCACAGACAGAACAGAATAGCACAGAGTTCACTCTTCTCAATGATAAACCTACTACAAACAATACACTTACAATTCCCCAAAAACGGGCTCTCTGCCACTCTTCTTTCATTTCCTTATATAGAAGATTTTTTTTCACAACGGTGCGCGAATCTTTAGTTACCTGCGCGTTTCCCGAAAGGTTCCTTTACATTTAAAACGCCTGTCCTAGTACATTTGTCCTTGTTCGGTGGCCGTTTAACAAATCTTTGGATATTTATGCATGCTTCTTAATAAACCAGTGTTTTGGAAAGTTAGGCTTAATTTTCTTTTAGTTGGGCATACTCGTGATCATTTCAATCAAATTTTGCATACATTCTCTAAGAGATTTGCACATCATAATTCTTTTACTCTTCCAACATTGATTGTTTTGATTTATGAAGCCTATATGCCAAAGCTTGAAGTTCAACATCTTATATATATTTATGACTTCAAGGAATTTTTCACAAGTAATGATAATAGTTGTAAATGTTTGGCTCCATTCAATATATTCATTTCAACCATGTATTCTTGATGAGGAGGCATGATGACATAAGTCTTTTATTTGCAAAGAAATACTCATCTATTAGTGGATGGGAGCCTAAGAATGGATGCAAATTTTTATTGCACATCCCTAATTTGATAGTTAATGGTACAAAACAATTAACATATGAAGACAAAAACAATATGGCATGACTTGGAAACATCATTCATCAAAGTGAAAGGTGGATTCAGTCACTCATGGAAAAGAAGATACACATTGATTGTTATCGTTAGTGTCCATGTGAAAGGCCAAATGACCATCGGACACTTCTTTATATATGTTCTTTAATAAAACATATAGTGGCCATAGATTGTAAGTTCGACTGCATTTTTAAGACCTAAGAAGTCTATCTTCGTGCTCCCTGTGTACTGTGTTTTTATGTGTATTCTATAGCCTCTGTGCAGAGTACTGTGTGCAGCCTTAGGAGCTCAGAATTCTACACCAAGAATATCATCTTGGAGCTCTCAAGAAGGAGAGCGCATTGTGGTGCATCGCCATCGAAATACTTCACTGGTATCAAAGCATTTCAATGTAAAAGATTTGTTCCTTTTGTCCGAGCGAAACGAGCACCCGCCCACCCACCCAAGGCTTTGTCCAAGGCAAAAACCAAGGCATAGACCTTGGCATACCTTGTCATCCAAGTCACCGAAGTCAATGTTGGCACCATTGGTTGCACATGAGGGAGGACCTCAACGATCAAGGAAGATAGAGGTTACCGTTACTTCCCAGGAGGTGACCCATCCTAGTATTGTTCCCACCGGAGCTCACTTAACCGTGGCAATCTCTTGCCACTAAGCTACACTCTTGTGGTGTCTAAAGAAGGGGAAAGACTAAAGTTAACATTACCTTGAACATCTTTTGGTCCCTCAAAGCTTCATTCTTTTCTTTCAAAGACTATTTTTGAAGCATTTTTCGGGTGTCTTTTGGACCCATTTTGGAGTATTTTTGCACATAGTTCTCTTAATACAGGTCCAAGAACATCAAGAAGAGTGTTCTTTATACTTCTCCAACAATAAATATCAACCTTTGGGCTGTGTTTTCAGCCACACCTGTAAAACTACAGGTTTCTCGAAAGGTTTTCAGTTTTGGTGGGAGAAGCTCCTGTAAATTTATGCAGGTTTTTTGAGCCTAAAACATCAGAGATGACAGACACTTGCAAGTTTTGTTGGCTAGTTTTTGGGCTGTGCATTCAGCCTTTTAGTGTCATTTTATTGCATATATTGAGTACATGCACACCATGTATGCTTTTGTCTATGTGCCTTATGTACGTCCATGTGGTCATTGATATAGCGGTTACATTTTTGCATAAAGCCTCTTATGTTTGATAAAGAGGGTTATGGTGAGGTTTTCTTAACTGGGAGACACCCAGATGTCGGGTCTCTTCGGTGATGTAGGTAGAAGACTTTCCCAGCCTCACCAGAGGAGATGTTTGATAGTTGTTCATAGGTGCTCGATAAGCCTAGTTGGCTTCTATTGGGTAATTGATTATATGTAGTGGAGTCAGTGATTCACTATGCAGGTAAACATGTCAATACTTGCAGTTTTATGATATTTTGACACTACTCATATGCTCATTTTGTAGAGGATACTCTGGCAAAAGTTTTCCAGATTTTTGGTTTATTTAGCTATGCAGTGGTTGATTTACTCCTTGATACACGTATTTGTTGGTGTTTGGACTCTTCTAGCTCCATTATCATTCGATTCAGATCTCTACGATCATGGCATCAGAGGTCTTAGGCACATCTGGTGGATCAGGGTCTAGTACTTGTGTTCCAAGGAAGAGCTATAACTTGCAAGGCAAAGACCATTTTGAGATCAAAAAAGTTGATGGCACAAACTTTGCTCTATGGAAGAATCAGATTAAAGATGTGTTGATTCAAAGGAGGAAATGAAAGCCAGTAAATGGAATTTCAAAGAAGCCTACTGACATGGATGAAGATGATTGGGATGAGCTAGATGAAATGGCCAGGTCTACCATTCGCTTGCACCTGGCAAATAATTTTTACTTTACATTATTAGACTATAAAAGTGTAGAGGAGCTTTGGAAGAAGTTATGCAATACATATGAAAAAGAGACAACATCAAATAAAGTGTATCTGATGAGAAAATTATATGACCTTTGTATGAAGGACACAAATAGTGTTGTTGCTCATCTAAATGAGTTTGATGCTATATTCTCCAAGTTATAGGCTCAGAAAATGGATATGGATTATGAAATGAAAGCAGTATTTATGTTATGCCCCTTGCCATCATCATGGGATACGTTTTGCACAACTATTAGCAATAGTGCACCTGGTGGTAAACTCATCTATTATGACATATGTGGAGCACTCTTGAGTGAGGAGATTCGTAGAAAATCTATGGTTGGCACTCATAGTGGAGATGCATATAATTTGTGATTCTTATGAAGAAAAGAATCAGCAATATGGCAAGAGCAAGAACAAGGAAAAGAATGGTCAATAGAATGAGTAGAAGTAAATCAAGGAAGAGGGATATTGAATGCCATTATTGTCATAAGAAAGGACACATGAAGAAAGATTGTTATGCATTAAAGAATTCTAAAGGTAAAGGAGAGAATGTTGATGGGCATGTTAAACAATTACTTGCATCATCTACTTTGACTATTAAGATTGGAGAAATTAATGATATTTCTGATGATGTTGATGTGTTGACACTTGACTTCATAGTACTGTGCCAACTGAGGCTCTTATGGCTGATTCTCTTTCCCACACATGGCTGCTAGATTATCGTGCTTCTTTCCATGTGACACCACATAGAGAATGGTTCTCTAATTGGTATTGTGATACTTGGTGACTCTTACCAGATGTTGTGGGGATTGGAGATGTGGTTGTGCATTTGATTGATGGTTCAAAATTTAATATGCATAATGTACACCATGTACCTCAGTTATCATGCAGTTTGATGTCAGTTGGTCAACTTGATGACCTTGGTTACAAGGTGGTCTTCAATGCTCAGTCCTTTCATATATCAAAGGGCAATATGGTTATTGCAAAAGGAAGAAAAGTTGGCTCACTTTATCCTTTATTTGTATCACAGAAAGAACACTTGTTAGCTATTACTGAATAGCCTATGGCTTGTATTTGGCATGGTCATTTGGGCCATATATCTCGTAGTTGAATGAAAAATCTTTCTCGTTCCAGCTACTTACATGTGTTATCTTTCTCTGATTTTTCATTTTGTAAGCATTGTCAATATGGAAAGCAAACCAGAAATGTGCATAGAATGCACATTGACCCTCCAATTCAGCCTTTAAATCTTGTTCATACAGATTTGTGCAGTCCTATGCCCACTAGGTCCTTATGTGGTTCTCTTTACTTTTTCACTTTCATAGATGATGCTACTAGAAAAGTTTGGGTATATCCTATCAAATCGAAGGATGAGGTATTCCCTACTTTCATAAAATGGCTTGCTTCAGTTGAGACTGAAAAAGGAACTAAGCTTAAGGCTTTACATTCAGATAATGGGGGTGAGTATACCTCACATGAATTCAACTTTTTTTGTCAGTCTAGAGGGATTTGTAGAGAGTTTACAGCTCCTTATACACCAGTGCAGAATGGTGTAGCTAAAAGGATGAATAGAACTATTCAAGATAGAGTAACTTCTATGTTGCATCATGCAAACCTCTCACAAGGCTTTTGGGCAGAAGCAGTGTTGATTGTAGTTCATGTGATTAACCTTTCACCTAGTACTGTCAAAGGTCTGAAAGTGGCACAAGAGTTATGGAGAGGGAAACCACCATATTATGATCATCGTCGAGTTTTTGGGTGTGAATCATATGTTCATATACCCAAGAATCTTAGACAAAAGTTGGACCATAAGTCAACGAAATGTATTTTTCTTGGATATGTAAGAAGGACAATTTGGATATCTGTTAATAAGTACAGTTGATCTTTTGCATTAAAAGGTTTTCATTTTGTAGGATATATGGTTGAATGTAGGAGGAAAGTCTCGATTAATCTTTCAAGCACAAGAAGTTTTCGAGAAAGATTCATGACGAAGATGTAGTTTTGTGGACTACACTAACAACTAGTTTAAAGGCATGTAGTAGCATGGGAGCAATAGACAAGGGAGGTGATAGCCATAACAAGGTGGAAAGATGAGGCCGACTTGAAAAGGAGCTCATGGGCAGCATGGAATATGATGATTGATTTGTTCCTAGAGAGCTTGGGATTCGGAATAAACACTACATGGAAAGAAGATTTTTATAGCCCTGATTATCTTTGTATGATGTCGAGAACAATTGATTTTTGTTGAATCTTGTCAAGTTTCAGAAGATTTTGAGGTACAAAGCAATGAAGGAAGGCAGTGGCGGTGACTTTTGCAAGTGGCTATCAGAGCAGTAGTCCAAGGAGGGGGATGCCCTTTGGGATGTCAGATAACGTGGGAAAGCCTTAAACTCTCACGAGGAGATTGAAAGGGGGGATCTTGCATGAAATTTGGGGGGATTTGGCTCTGACGCGGAGGAGGGGAAGAAAAGGGGGAGGCCGTTCTTCTCTTCGGGGGCTGCTTCTTCGAGAGTTGTTTTTTTGTTCTGTTTGTTTTGGGCTGTTGTGCATGTGCTGCTGCAAGGGAGGAAGGAAAGACATTCCTCTCATGGGTGCATAGCAACAGGAGGGGGGGGTTCCTCCTCTACGTTCTCAAGAGGATTTCTTGTGGGCAGCAGGAAAGAAGCAGGGGTTCTCTTGGTGGGGTATGTAGAAAACAACGACACGCAAAAGGGAAGAAATATGGGTCACTTGAAGGAAGGAGGAGGGTCAGCGGCAAGCATGAGCTGGAGGGGGGAAAGTGCTTAATGGAGACATTTGACAGAAAAGGGGGACAGGTAGTGCTTCTTTCCTCGTGCTCTCTTCGCTTCTTCTATTGTCAAGCGACTAAACAGAGGTTTTTTTTGGGTTGAGGGTTCTACCGACTTGCTCAGAGGAGAAGGGAAGGACATCAAGGGAAAGGGAACACGGGTGTCGAGCAGGAGACCAAACCTGACTTATGATTTCTAAGAGGGCTTGGAATTGTCGCAACTAAAGTTGATGGGGAAGGACTTCTGTCAATCAAAAAGTTAAAGGTCGAGGCAGCATAATCCATCTGTAAGCCTCAACTCTGGTTGTGTACCTTGAAATTAGGATTGTTGAATCTTATGATGTTACCTGCAGCTAATCGTGCATGCCTATTTGTTATTTAACTCCTACCACGATATAAATGTATTGTGAACCTTTTCACAACCAAAATCTCCATTAGCACCGGCTCTACGTTGATGTCTGCACATGCTCTTACATGTGAATATACCGCGTAGGGTAGCTGAAGCCAAATCCGAGTCCTAGATTCATGCGTTATCCTAGCATGTTGTCTGATTTACTGGTGCTTAACTCTGTGCCTAACTCTCCGCTATTAGAGGAACTTCAGGTTCATATATTTTTCACTAAAGGTGATGACCATCATGTCATGAACGAGAGCATTGGGTGGCGTACACATTACCCCTTTTTTAGTATTGTAGCTTGGATCATGTATGCCAGTTATAATAATCCATGAGAGTCACAAGTTTTACATGTAATAGGATGTGTGCATCGGCACTAACTCAGACGGCTCATTAGCATAACCGAGCAAAAAGGAGGATTGGGATTTAAACAAAGGAATCAAGTTGCTACTTCAAACTCTGATGTCTTTCGTTTGAAATTCCAAACTGCTAATGACTTCACTGTTGTAATGGCAATGTGCGAAAATAGCTTTACCGAGGATCCAAGGCTATACAGAAAAATATATGCGTAGGGGAGATAGCTCGAGAAGGAAAGGGAGTGCTTCCGAGTGGCCGGGCTATTTGAGGAATCGAGGACGACAATAGAGAGGCTAGCTTCCCACTTGTTTAGCAATACGTGGATATATCTGCATGCCTGAACCATCACTCCTGCTTCTCTGAGGTACTAATAGCTGTGGTTTCTTTTCATGTTTGGTGTTCCCATCTTTGATACTCGTCCCATCACTCACTTTATTTTTGTGCATGAAGAGATCACTCCGGCATATTCCATGTGATTTCTAACCAAAGTTCAAAACATGTGATGCCTGGAAGTGAATTCTGATTTCTCTATAGCTAAGCGCTGAAAACCAGGACTTTGATGATCATGAATAAAGTAGATATAATAGCTTCCATAGTAGCTATGCTCATGCACCCTGTGATTAAGCATTGAAAAAGCTGACATTGACGATTTATCCTTAACCTTGGTCATTTGTTTTCAAGCTCATGAACAAATTGATTATAATAATCATCATAACATCTACAAGATAGAGTGTGAAACCGAAGTAACCCATAGCAGGTCATGCGATCAAGGGAGCAGAGAAAAATTGGAGGTGATTTTCAAAGTGAGAAGGACCCGTTTTGAGGCCTCGGATGTAGTCACATAGCCAAAGTGAGGGGGAGGAAGTGTGTATGTGAGGGTAAGAAAGGGAGGGAAGAAAGTGTGTGAATGTGTGAAAGAGTGAAGGTATGTGTGAAAGTGCATGTGCTTGGGTATGCATGTGAGCATCTATAGGCGAATATACAAGAGGGAGTGTGTGGGCACGGATAGAGGTATCCAAGTATGTGTGAAAATGTATGTGTGAATGCATAGATGAGTGTGCGGGTGTATGTGTGCATGTGTGAGGAGAACGAAAGCGGGAAAGAGGAAACGTAAGCAGGAGCGAGGAAGAAAGGGAATGTGAGCTAGAGTAAGGAAGACAGAGAAAAAGTGAGTAGGTGAGTAGTGTGTGTGTAATTGCTGGTGTGTGTGTGTGAGAGCTCGCAAGTGGTGGAAGTGTGCATGTGAAGTGTTGACCGTGCGTGAAGAGGTTTCGTGTGTTCTTGTGTGTAGGTGACAGAAAGAGTATGGAAGGGTAAAGAAGTACACGTGAGAGTAAGGGAGAGAGAGAGAGAGATAGGCTGAGAGCGAGAGTAAGAGAAAAGAGGGGAACTGGGAATTAAGTGGCACGGGAGCATGTGAGCAGGAAGACACTTGGGAGTACATTCACATACAATTTAGTGATTTGATGGAAAGCAAGTGAACTGATTTTGGGGAGTTAGAGCAAAACATAAGCTCGTATATGCATCTTTCCCTTGGGTTAAGAGTGCTACCATTTTTGTGCGTTTGCCGGGAATTGGCTTAGCACATCTCATAGAGATTGCTACGAGCTCGCTTGGTGCCCCAATTGTGTGGCACAGCCAAGTCGGCCCCGGATTGGTTGCTTTGGTCTTGGTAAAGTGATGACACAAAGAACGCAAGTTGGGGACTTTGAAAAGGTCGTCCCGGGGATGATGAACTCTAGATGGGCTAGAAGAGGAAGCGGATTTGGGCACCCAATGAGAAATCGTGCATATGAATGTTGCCGGGTTGGCCCAATCTCGAATTACATTCGGTGTTGGTGTTGCGATAAGATAGGGCACATCGCAAAATTTTGCCCTCGTATGTCTAGTCCATTGGACTTTGTTCGTGCATGCACGGATTGTGGAGAGAAGGTTGTGTGAGCACGTGTGTCACGCAAAGGATGTTCTCATTGAGGAGGTCGTGGCAAAAGAGGTTAGTCTGCAGGTTGCGACTTTTTATGTGAAAGCCGAAGACAATGAAAGCTCTTTGGCAAGCCTACAACGTGAGTTGGAATGTCTTCGTGTCGCGAAATGTGTAGAACAATTGCAAGTTGTGGAGAATAGAAACAGGGAGTTGAAAGCGAACAAAAGCTTGAGGGAAGGCCTTGCGAGGTCTGAGCATGAAAATGTGGTCTTTGACCTAAGAACCGGCTTGATGATAGCCGATTGCCATAACGTTGTGATTGAGGAGGATTCTCCTAAATATGATGATGATCTGGCACAGAGAGTCGACAAAATGGGAAAGAAAATCAAGAAAATGCAAGAGGTGACCGGTAGATATGATGACCAAGCAGTTAAGGTAGTGGAAGAGTTCCACTTGGAGTTAGAAAGAATGAGAAGTGCCCAAGTAGAGAGCGATGAGAAAGTGAGATAGGTAGAGAAAGAGAATGCAAGGCTGAGTAGCAAGCTCCGTAGGTGGATGAATCGGAAAGACGATGAGATGCGAGGACAAGTAGAGGACCCGAAAGTAGAAAAAATGGAAGGAGAGTTGAAAGCTATGTCGGATAGGTTAGATGTGTTCGGAAAGGAGTTAGAAAGAATGAAGAATGAATTGTCGAAGAAGGTAGATGATCTAGATGTAGAAAATATGAATAGGATTTGGGAGGAAAGATCGATTAGATAGGAGGTTGAGAAGTTGACCATTGAGTTGAGAAGAGGGAGGATATTCCCCTCGGATCTGAAAAAAGGATGAGAGAAGATGAAGAGATGGAGCAAATATGGAATCGGTTCCGAAGCATTGACTCTGACATGTTCCAATATCAGAGTGATATTGAGCACAACAAACAAGGATTAAGAGACCTAGCGGCGAGGCTTGAGGCACTAAGAGGTACAACGGCTAATGGTAGCTTTTCAAGTTATTTATCAGGTCATGTGGAATCTCTGCGAGGCAGAGGTTGGAGATGAAAAAGAAAAAAGACGAGGTGATGGATGTCGATGAGGACAGCTTAGGTGTGATTAGGGTTTACTTTGCGGATTGCGAGTCAGAGATGTGAGGATGGATGGATCGAGTTGGTTGTACACTTAGGACTGAAGTGACACTTTTTGAGGTTCTAGGTCGATGAGGTGGTTAGTGTGCGGGTTTTGCCAGGACAGGTTGACCATGGCATTAGTGGCTGGATTTTGGCTTGAGTAGGAGCAGAGAGGAGATATGTTTCACCGGGATGCCCGTGGGGGGATATATGTGTGTGTCGAGATTGGTTGGGTTGGGAAAAGGCCTTTCTTTTGTCTCCTAATTCTCGAGATGCGAGAATGAAAAAAAAATGAAAAAAAAAAAAATATATATATATATATATATATATATATATGTTTATGTATGTGTGCATGTGGCTACGCACCTATGTGGGCTGATAGGTGGGTGGACCCACTTTGGCCGGGTGTTCAAAGCCACGAACGATGTCGGTTTCGCATAAGGCTAGTTGTCTGTGTGTCGCGCACTGCGTTGGCCTGGTAGATGGGTGGAACAAACTCGATCGGGTGGTCGAGTCCACGAGTCGCATCCAGCTTCGGCGTAGGCCGACAAGTGTGAGTAAATATGTGGAAAAATGATGAAAAAAAAAAGAGAGAAAAATATGGAAAAAAATGAATGAGACGAATTCCTCGCTCGAGGGGGGACAGAAGAGAGGCAAGAGGGCATGATGCCTGGATGGGTATGTGTATGTGTTGTGGGGATCTGGGAATGTGTGGACTCCTGATGAGGCATGTCCAATCGAATCTTAAGCTCGGCTGGGGTTTTGGCTGTGACGTGTTTGTGGAAGACTTGGACTCGATGGATCCAAGCATGCTAGGTACCTTGTTTGTCTGTGAACTCTTGAGAGGTGTTTTGCTCCTAGGTGGTGCAGCGACTTGAGAAGTCCTGAATCGCGTTGATGATGAGTGGTCCTGTCGGGGTGAGCTTGTGTTAGGCTTGAGTGGTCCTTGTCATGTATCCATCAAGTTAGAGAGGTGTGGTGGTGACCAGCATGGAATTTAGTTGAAAAAAAAAAGAAAAAGCAAAAAGCAAAGAGTCGATGAAAAGGAAGCGGGTAGTGGAAACCCTAGGTAGAAGGGGAATGAAAAATCGGTGAGAGAACTCGGTTAGAAATGAGAAAAAGGAATCAGGAAAGCGATCGTGTGGTCGGGAAGAGTATCAAAAACAGAAGTGGGGAATGGTTTTTTATTATATATGGTGTGTGAGGAAAGTGTGTTGAGTATGCATGTGGAATAGGAGATTCGTGAGGTATTGATTGAATAGCCGAGAAGAGCGTCGGGAAGGAAATGTGTTTCCGCTTTTTGTTTGCATGGGTATGTTGTGCGCGATGAGAATGCATGGGTGATATGGGATCATGATGTGTGTGTCAAGTATATATGTGTGATGTGGATGATTGATATGGTTGTCTTTTCATTTTGGTTGTAGATATTATAGTTTGATGAAAAATGATCTAATATGTTTGATGAGTTTGCAGACAGGTGGACATGGCGATGAAGATGCAAGAAGATGGACAAAGATGGTAAGTGAAATGATTGGTTTTGATACTAATGCATGAGGGTTGAGTGTGATTGCAGGTGCTACATCGAGGAAGAAGAGAATAGGTATGCAAGGTAAAGATTGTATTTGATTGAGTGATGATCACATGTTGGATTATTTGAGTACAGGTACCAAACTGGCTCGTCGAGGACGACTTCGCGAGCAGAAGGGGGGAGTATGTTAACTGTATTTACGGTTGATCTTTTGCACTAAAAGGTTTTCATTTTGTAGGATATATGGTTGAATGCAGGAGGAAAGTGTCAATTAATCTTTCAAGCACAAGAAGTTTTCGAGAAAGATTCATGACGAAGATGTAGTTTTGTGGACTACACTAACAACTAGTTTAAAGGCATGCAGTAGCATGGGAGCAATAGACAAGGGAGGGGATAGCCATAACGAGGTCGAAAGATGAGGCCAACTAGAAAAGGAGCTCATGGGCAGCATGGAATATGATGATTGATTTGTTCCTAGAGAGCTTGGGATTGGGAATAAACACTACAAGGAGAGAAAAATTTTATAGCCCTGATTATCTTCGTATGATGTCGAGAACAATTGATTTTTGTTGAATCTTGTCAAGTTTCAGAAGATTTTGAGGTACAGAGCAATGAAGGAAGGCAGTGGCGGTGACTTTCGCAAGTGGCTGTTAGAGCAGCAGTCCAAGGAGGGGGATGACCTCTGGGGTGTCAGATAACGGGGGAAAGCCTTAAACTCTCACGAGGGAGATTGAAAGGGGGGATCTTGCATGAAATTTGGGGGGATTTGGCTCTGACGCGGAGGAGGGGAAGAAAAGGGGGAGGCCGTTCTTCTCTTCGGGGGCTGCTTCTTCGGGAGTTGTTTATGAATCTAGGCTGCAGGCGATTGGGAGGTTTTTTTGTTCTGTTTGTTTTGGGTTGTTGTGTGTGTGCTGCTGCAAGGGGGGAAGGAAAGACATTCCTCTCATGGGTGCATAGCAACAGGAGGGGGGGGTTCCTCCTCTACGTTCTCAAGAGGATTTCTTGTGAGCAGCAGGAAAGAAGCGAGGGTTCTCTTGGTGGGGTATGCAGAAAACAACGACACGCAAAAGGGAAGAAATACGGGTCACTTGAAGGAAGGAGGAGGGTCAGCGGCGGGCATGAGCTGGAGGGGGGAAAGTGCTTAATGGAGACATTCGACAGAAAAAGGGGAGAGGTAGTGCTTCTTTCCTCGTGCTCTCTTCGCTTCTTCTATTGTCAAGCGACTAAATAGAGGTTTTTTTTGGGCTGAGGGTTCTACTGACTTGCTCAGAGGAGAAGGGAAGGACATCAAGAGAAAGGGAACACAGGTGTCGAGCAGGAGACCAGACATGACTTACGATTTCTAAGAGGGCTTGGAATTGTCGCACCTAATGTTGATGGGGAAGGACTTCTGTCAATCAAAAAGTTAAAGGTCGGTGCAACATAATCCATCTGTAAGCCTCAACTCTTGTTGTGTACCTTGAAACCTCAAACTGCAAAGTTATTTATTAGAAGTATTTTTTTGCAACATGTTTTTCCTAAAGTTATTTTATTAGATTGTGATATTCACTTTCGTTATCATTTTTGGGTTGCATTGTTTAAGAATTTAGGTTCTAAAATGGATTTTAGCTCTTCATTTCATCTTGAAAGTAATGGGGAAAATGAGGTCACGAATTGCACCATGCTTGATTTATTACATTGTTATCCTATCAATAACTCTAGTAATTGGGATGCAAAAAATCCAATACTTCAATTTTCTTCACAACACATACTACTATTGTATGTGCACCCTTTGAAATTGTGTATGGTAAAACAACTTCCCACTCCTATGTCAATAACTCAAACTCATATTCCTATGGTTGATTCTATGGCTAGAGATCATTAAGAAGGCTCAAGAATGTTACACAGATAATGCTAATAGAGAAAGAGTAGCCAAAAAATTTCATGAAAATCATTTGGTATGGTTTTATATTATTAAGAAACAATTGAAAAACATTATACATCATCATAAAATAAAAATAGCACCACAATACTATGGAACATTTAGAATTATTCAAAAGAGTAATGAATATTCTTTTAGATTAGATATACCATATAATTGGAATATACATAAATTTTTTTCATTATAGTCTTTTAGAACCATTCAAAGGACCAATCACTCCCATTCTTGAAGATCCTCCTCTCAGTGAAGAAGATTTTGAAATATTAGTTCTAGTGAAAATTCTTGATTATGATGTAGCCACTACACCCATTAGTCATCAACATCATAGATATTCGGTAAATATAAAAAACATTCTATTTCTCAATGAATTCATAATGCCTCACTTCACATTACTATCATTTGATTACAACATATCATTCACAATCACATTAAATAGATCTAATCTCAAGTGTTCAAACTCCATGCATGTGTTTTTCTTTTCACATCTGATTGGCTATCCATGTCTATTTTGTCCACTGAGGTCATCTGCTTTTTAAATTGGAGGCATCTTAGTAGTTATGGAATATTGGATCTTATTTTATTTTTCACATGATAGTGACCTTTTGAATATGTTACAAAACATGATCTCATCACTTGAATTGCTTTGCATAATTCAAATAATGGTAAAAATAGCATAGTTTTTCACATCAATCCAGAGTTTTGGATATCTGTGTCTTCAACCCCCTCACCTGATGCATTTGTTTCACTTTTGGACTCTTATGAGATCTCTTCTTCTTCTTCTTCTTCTTCCTCCATAGTAATAAGAGCCTTAGCTTCATCCAAGTACATAACAAGTTCAATATGATCAAGAAGGGATCTTCCTTTTTCCTCTGATTACCTATCTCACATAGATATGGAAGTTTTTTCTTAACCATATTAATGGTTGCTTTTCTCACATGTCCTATTTTTGTGAAGACAAAATCATGAAACAAAATATCTAACTCATCAATTCTAAGACTAGATGTAGTGCAAATATTCTTTTCCTTTTTGCACATGCTCGTTTAGTATCACATACCATTGCTAAAGTGTACTTTCCTATGAATGCATTAATACTTTTAGTACAATAGCAATGGGCTGTCAAAGAAGTTATTGTGTCTTGATCTATATCTTTAGTGACATCTAGGCTTTTGCAATCCAAGATGATATACCGATTCATCACCCTCAATGAAGACTTCAATAAGTGTTTCAATATTTATTTCTTTTGAATTTCCATGCCATTGTGCTTCATCCTGATTTCCCATCATTAGACCTACATAAATATTCCTTTTTGGTGGATGTATCAAGCTTTGAACTATATCTGCACTAGATGCTTTGTCCACATTCAACCTTTATGTGCTAAAATACTATGTGAATGGAATGTCAATAGGTCAATATCTTGAAAAGTTTTTCTTTATAGTCTCTTCTTTATGGATAAAAAATCATCCCACCAAGATACATCTTGATTGCCCACATATTTTTTGCACATTCAATGAAGTATTTCAATGACGATGCACCCCACTGTGCTCTCCTTCTTGAGAGCTCACGACAATATCCTCGGAGTAGAAAACCAAGCTCCTAAGGTCACACACAGTACTTCGTATAGAGGCTCCAAAATATGCAAAAAACCATAGTACACAGGGAGCACGAAGACAAACTTCTTAGGTCTTACAAATGCAGTCGAGCTTACAATCTGTGATTGACCAGGCCACTATATGTTTTATTAAAGAACATATACAAAGAAGTGTCCGGTGGCCATTTGGCCTTTCACATGGACACTAACGGTAACAATCTCCCACTAAAGGCCAATATGGCCAAAGTAACTATGGGAGAAAAATAAAGAATGATAAAGAATACCTGAGCATAAGTATACAAAGTATACCTCCCACCTGATGGGCATGTTACACAGTATACAAGTGACTATGTAAGATCATGAATCAAGTAACCCCCATCAAGTGACAACAATGTCAAATCTATCCTGTGGTAGAGCTGTAGTCAAAGCATCTGTAGCATTATCTCGAGTGTGATAGTTCTCAAGAATAATGTGCTCAGTGGCTAAGCAATAATGAAGTGATACCTCACCTCAATGTGCTTGGTCTTTGCATGATAGACCGGATTCTTAGCCAAAGTAATGGCACTCTAACCATCACTGAGCAAACAAGGTACATGTTGAGGTAAACCCATATCACAAGCAAGACGAGAAAGCCACAATGCTTCCTTATATGTCTCACTTGTTGCAACATACTCTGCTTCTATGGTGGAAATAGCTGTACATTCTTGAAGACGAGATCTCCGAGAGATAGCACCTCCAGCAAAATGAAAAATGTAACCTCATGTAGATTTACGATTGTCTACACAGCTAGCATAGTTAGAATTTGTGTAACCGATAATGGACGCTTTCCCTCTACCTAAGCATAGACACTTTTTCTTAGTGCCACTCAAATATCTTAAAATCATCTTGACTGCTTCCCAATGTTTCTTGCCAAGATTAGACATATAGCTGCTCACAACTCCCACTGCAAATGCAATGTCTGGTCTTGTAGCTATCATAGCTACCAAAAGTAGATTGATAGGGAATTTTGGGATTAGACATATATCTGCTCACAACTCCCACTGCAAATGCAATGTCTGGTCTTGTAGCTATCATAGCTACCAAAAGTAGATTGATAGGGAATTTTGGTCATTAACTTATTTTCCTCATCTGATTTGGGGCAATCATCCTTGCTCAATTTCACATATGTGGGTAAAGGTGTACTCAATGTCTTTCCTGCATATTGAACCTGTGAAGTACTTTGGATATGTACTCACTTTGAGACAAGTATATGCATCTTTTACTCTTATCACAAATAATGCACATGCCAAGAATATGTTTGGCATCCCCCATATCCTTCATATCAAATGTCTGACTCGACTTCTTTTTGAGCATTGACAAGTCATAAGAGGACTTCCCAACAATCAACATATCATCGACATAAAGTATCAAGCATATCAAGCTGGCATCTTAGCATCTCTTTGTGTAGAGGCAATGATCCTCACTGCTTCGAGAATATCCTTGAGACTTCATAAAAGCATCAAACGTTTGGTACCATTGTCTAGGAGACTCTTTAAGTCCATACAAGCTCTTCTTAAGCTTACAAACTAGAATTTCCTTGCCAAGAACTACATAACCTTCTAGTTGTTCCATATAGATCTCATCTATAAGATATCCATGCAGGAAAGCAGCTTTCACATCCATTCAGACTAGCTCTATGTCCTCCATTGCAATGAATCCAAGAAACATGCATAGGGTAGTCATCTTGACCCCTCGAGAGAAGATTTCCTCGAAATTAACAACATGTTGTTGCTTAAAACCCTTTGCAACAAGTTGTGCTTTATACTTTGGAGAAGCACTATCTGATGTGAATTTCTGCTTATATACCCATTTACATGGTAAAGCTTTCCTACCCTTTGGCAAAGGTCCTAAATCCCAAGTACCAATCTTGTGAATAGAATCCAACTCACTCTTCATGGCACGCTCCCACTTGACATGATCCTCTGTCTGCATAGCCTCTTTGTAGCAAGAAGGCTCACTGACATCTGTTAGCATAACAAAATCTAAACCTAGAACATATCTATGAGGTGGATGTGAGACACGTGCAGAGCGTCTCAATGTTTGCTGAACAGGAACATGTGTAGACTGATCTGATTAGACATTCTCTTGAACGTCCCTATGTGCAGTATTTTTATGCATGCTAACTAGAGGAATAATATCTTGAAACACCACTCTTCTCACTTCAACCTCCTTAATGGGCTGTTTATGCATCTTAGACTCATTGAAAAGGACATCACTACTTTTCATCACTGATCGTGCTTCAGGATCCCATAAGCGATATTGGTAGCACTCTTAACCCAAGTGAAAGATGCATATACGAGCTTATGTTTTGCTCTAACTCCCCAAAATCAGTTCACTTGCTTTCCTTAAAATCACTAAATTGTATGTGAATGTACTCCCAAGTGTCTTCCTGCTCACATGCTCCTGTGCCACTTAATTCCCAGTTCCCCTCTTTTCTCTTACTCTCGCTCTCAGCCTATCTCTCTCTCTCTCCCCCTTACTCTCACGTGTACTTCTTTACCCTTCCATACTCTTTCTGTCACCTACACACAAGAACGCACGAAACCTCCTCACGCACGGTCAACACTTCACATGCACACTTCCACCCACTTGCAAGCTCTCTCACACACACACACGAGCAATTACACACACACTACTCACCTACTCACTTTTTCTCTCTCTTCCTTACTCTAGCTCACGTTCCCTTTCTTCCTCACTCCTGCTTACGTTTCCTCTTTCCCGCTTTCGTTCTCCTCACACGTGCACACATACACCCGCACACTCATCTATGCATTCACACATACATTTTCACACATACTTGGATACCTCTATCCGTGCCCACACACTCCCTCTCGTATTTTCGCCTATAGATGCTCACATGCATACCCAAGCACATGCACTTTCACACATACCTTCACTCTTTCACACATTCACACACTTTCTTCCCTCCCTTTCTTACCCTCACATACACACTTCCTCCCCCTCACTTTGGCTATGTAACTACATCCAAGGCCTCAAAACGGGTCCTTCTGACTTTGAAAATCAGCTCCAATTTTTCTCTGCTCCCTTGATCGCATGACCTGTTATGGGTTACTTCGGTTTCATACACACTTCCTCCCCCTCTTTGGCTATGTAACTACATCCGAGGCCTCAAAATGGGTCCTTCTGACTTTGAAAATCACCTCCAATTTTTCTCTGCTCCCTTGATCGCATGACCTGCTATGGGTTACTTCGGTTTCACACTCTATCTTGTAGATATTATGATGATTATTATAATCAATTTGTTCATGAGCTTGAAAACAAATGACCAAGGTTAAGGATAAATCGTCAATGTCAGTTTTTTCAATGCCTAATCACCCGGTGCATGAGCATAGCTAATATGGAAGCTATTATATGTACTTTATTCATGATCATCAAAGTCTTGGTTTTCAGCGCTTAGCTATAGAGAAATCAGAATTCACTTCCAGGCATAACATGTTTTGAACTTTGGTTAGAAATCACATGGAATATGCTGGAGTGATCTCTTCATGCAGAAAAATAAAGTGAGTGATGGGACGAGTATCAAAGATGGGAACACCAACCATGAAAAGAAACCATAGCTATTAGTACCTCAGAGAAGGAGGAGTGATGGTTCATGCATGCAGATATATCCAGGTATCGCTAAACAAGTGGGAAGCTAGCCTCTCTATTGTCGTCCTCGATTCCTCAAATAGCCCGGCCACTCGGAAGCACTCCCTTTCCTTCTCGAGCTATCTCCCCTACGCATATATTTTTCTGTATGGCCTTGGATCCTCGGTTAAGCTATTTTCGCACATTGCCATTACAACAGTGAAGTCAACAGTGGTTTGGAATTTCAAACAGAAGACATCAGAGTTTGAAGTAGCAACTTGATTCCTTTTTTTAAATCCCAATCCTCCTTTTTGCTCGGTTACGCTAATGAGCCTTCTGAGTTAGTGCCGATGCACACATGCTATTACATGTAAAACTTGTGACTCTCATGGATTATTATAACTGGCATACGTGATCCAAGCTACAATACTAAAAAAGGGGTAATGTGTACGCCACCCAATGCTCTCGTTATTGGCATGATGGTCATCACCTTTAGTGAAAAATATATGAACCTGAAGTTCTTGTAACAGCCCAGAGTTAGGCGCAGAGTTAAGAACCAGTAAATCAGACAACATGCCAGGATAACGCAGGAATCTAGGACTCCGATTTGGCTTCAGCTACCCTACGCGGTATATTCACATGTAAGAGCATGTGCAGACATCAACGTAGAGCCGGTGCTAATTGAGATTTTGGTTGTGAAAAGGTTCACAATACATTCATATCGTGGTAGGAGTTGAATAACAAATAGGCATGCACGATTAGTTGCAGGTAGTACTATACTCAGCCTCACAACTAGAAGTGACCATAGTAGGTTGCTTCTTGCTTAGCCAAGATATGCATGAGCTACCAAGCATGAAGAAAAATCCACTAGTGGACTTACGAGTGTCATAGCAACCAACCGAGTCAGAGTCAAAAAAAGCATGTGAATTTGGCGGTAGTGATCCCCCCTTGGGATAAAACAATTCAAGTAGCCAGGTACCACTCACGTAGCGAAAGATGCGCTTAACTGCCTACCAATGCTTGACACCTGGGCAATGCATAAACCTGCTCATCTATGAGACAACAAAATGAATATCAAGCCGAGTAATGCATAAGTAAATAAAGCATCCAACAGCCTACTGATAGAGAACAGCATCAAATGCATCTCCAGCATCATGAAGACTCAATCGTAAACCTGTATCAATAGGAGTGGCAATAGGTTTATAGTCTTCAAGGCCAAAAGGCTGCAATAATGTGTCAATATATTTCATTTGACACAAAACCATTCCACCATCATTGTGCATAAACTGAATGCCCAAATAATGATGCAAATGCCCCAAATTAGACATATCAAATGAGTCATGCAAATCAGCCTTAAAATCAGCAATATGCTTCTCATGAGGACCAGTGAGCAACATGTCATCAACATACACAACAATGATCAGAAATAAATCATTAGCATGCTTAACATATAAGGTGCTTTTATTTGGGCTATTCTCAAAGCCATGTGCGATCAGATAGGCATGTATCTTTTCATACCAAGCACGTGGTGCTTGCTTTGAACCATATAATGCCTTCTTTAACCTACACACCTGGTTTTCATGCCCTTTCTACACAAAGCCACGGGGCTGAAAAACATACACTTCTTCATGCAAGTCACCATTCAAAAATGTTGTTTTAATGTCGAATTGATGTACATTCCAACCATGATGAGCTGCAAGTGCACACATGCTATGAACAGTAGTGATTCGGCATGTAGGTGCAAAGGTTTCATCAAAATCAATGCCTCTTTCCTGTGCATAACCCTTTGCAACAAGCCTAGCCTTATGCCTGTCAACAATTCCATCAGGCAGGCTTATGCTTCAACTTGTATAGACATTTAGTGCCAATGGCCTTCTTGCCAAGAGGAAAGTCACAGAAAGACCAGGTACCATTTTTCATGATAGCATTATATTCAAATTGCATCGCAGCCATCCAATGTTCAAAATTTTGTGCTTCATCATGTGAAACAAGCTCTGTCCCATCACAGAGACTGGAGGCAGCCATAGCATAGCAATGTGATGCAAAAGAGGCACTACGAGAGCCTGAACGAGTACGGTATGACAGAGGTGCATCTAATTTGTTGTCATGCAAAGTCTGCACTAGCCATTTTGGCATAGTTTTTGCCTCCTCAATATTAGTTCTCTCATCAACAAGTGCATCATGCAAATCTGCATCAGAAATGGAATGATTTGCATCATCACATGAAACCTATAAAGGCTGAGAAGTTGCCTCGATAGGACTAGCACTAGACTATCCACCTATAAAAAGAGGCAACAAAGTATCATACATGTCTTTGGAGCTAACAGATGTCTCCTTCATACATGAAACTAAAGGCTGAATAGCATCTTTCACAAAAACAACATCCCAGCCAACCAAAATGTGTTTATTCTATGGATGATACAAACGATAGACTTTGCTTTCAGAACTCTACCCAACAAAAATACATTTTACTGCTTTATCATCCAATTGCCTACGATGTTGTTCAAACACTAATGCATATGCTAGACAACCAAGAACACACAGATGAGCAATAGAAGTCTTGCGACCATGCCAAGCCTCATATGGAGAGATAAACTTTAGTTCTTTAGTGGGACACATGTTAAGTACACATGACAACCTCAAGCCAAAAACTATGTGGTAAAGCCTGACTCTTGACCATACACCTCGCCATCTCCATGAGTGACATGTTCTTCTGTTCAACAACTCCATTCTGTTGGGGTGTATACAACACTGTACACTGATGTTTTATCCCATGTTCAGCCAGAAATGCATTCAAGTCAGAAGACATATATTCCCCCCCTCGATCAGAAAGGAGGGTGCCCATTTTACATGCTGACAAATTTTCAACCAAAACCAAAAACTGCTTGAAGCACATGAACACTTGGGACTTTACTTTCAATGGATATACCCATGCATGCTTGGGAAAATCATCAATGAAAATCACAAAGTAAAGATAGTTTCCAAAAGAGGGTGTCTACATAGGACCACATACATCACTGTGAACAAGCTGCAATTTCTGAGTAGCTCAAACTGAACCATCTTTTGGAAAGGAGGAATGTTGCATTTTGCCCAAAATACAGCCTTCACAGACATGTTTTTTGGGTGCCTCAAGTTTGGGCAAAGAGGACACCATTTTAATAGACTTCTGCAAGCATAGAATACTAGCAAAATTCGGATAACCAAAGCATGCATACCAAAGCTTTGCATCTGACATAGCCTAAGAATCATGTACTACACATGCTGAATCATTCATGGATTTTTCATAGTCTATGAGGTAATACAGCCCACGACATAAAATGCTAGAAGCAATAATCATGTCTCCATTTGATATATCATGAACTATACATCTGCCATCATCAAATTTCACAACCAAGCCAATCTTGGCTAATGTGAAAACTAATAACAAATTTTTCTTGATCCCTGGCACAAATAAAGCATCTGACAAAGTGAAAGAACTACCATCAGCAGTAGTGAGAATGATCTTAGAAACTCCCATGATAGGATAAGAGGAGTTATTGGCACATGTGACAGTATTCCCTTTAGGGGCAGGCTCGAGTGAAGTGAAGAAACTGAGTTGTGAGGTAATATATTTGGTTGCCCCACTATCAAAATATGAAACATTTGAGTCTACTACAAACATACACTACTCATGAGAAGATGGGTCAAAACTGCAAATAGTAGTAAATGCCCATTCTTCATTTTTGCACAAGATTTGCAGACTTTGTTTTTGGTGTAGAGGCCTTTGCAACAACCATTCAAGCCTCTTTTTTCTTTGCCTCTTTTGCAGCCAATTTTGAACAGTTCTTTATGATGTGATCATTTACAAGTAAACTAGGTAATTTGGCAGGCAGTCCCGAAAATGTCGGGATGACACCCCTATATAGCTAAACTTATTTCTCTCAATATGGTTCATCAAAAATTCATCAAATTTGTTGATTTACATTCATTATATATCTAATTAGAGAATATATATGGTCAATTTCCCAGAGGTTGTGAGCTCTGAGTAAATTTCCAGAGTACATCTCATCCAAAAATAGCAAGTTTTGCTTCATCTGTTTTGTGTCAAGTAGTATGTTTTGATGAATCATTTTGAGATTGATGCTCCAAAGTACTATGGTGGTATATATGCATCCTTAGCAAGCACAACGTGTCTACCTATCATCCTTGAAGCTATCTTGGCATGTGTGCAGCACCAAGCACATCCTTGGAGTGTATCAACCATCTCTTCTCACAGTCGTATCACAGCAATGTTCAATCAATATGGGAGATGGTTTTCCTTCTAGCATTGATAAATCGGATAGAAATAGCTAATCAGCTTGGTCTCTAAGGTGGAGGCCTACTTTCAAGGAAGAAATCTATTTAGATACATATCTGAGGATGAAGTCATGCCAACAATAAGAAGCAAAGGATAGCCATCACATGAAGAGCAAGGAAGGCTTACAACTTGGTGTTCAAAATATGCACTCACTAGGTCCTACATCTTAAACTCGATCTCTTTTTTTATTTTACCTCATGTGAAAGGATGCAAGACCTCAAGAGAGACTTGGAAAGCTCTTGTTTGTTTCTTCTTTTCAAATACTAAAGCAAGAAAGAATCAGCTATGGATGGAGTTCACTACATTGAAGAAAAGTCCCAAGAAAAGTGTGATTGATTATGTCACCAATACGAAGGAGATATTTGATCAGTTGGGAAGCATTGGAGAGGTAATTGAAGAAGAGAAAATCATAAGGCAAATCATCAATGGCATCAAAGCTGATGACAAGTGGGAATCATTTACAACTGCCATGGGTCTATACATGGACATACAAGTGCCTAACATGAACACTCTAATGGACCAACTCTTCACACATGAAGCAAAGATAAGCAAGAATGGTGAATCCTCAAGAGGTAATCAATCTTCTGCCTTATACTCTGATAAAGATAAAGCTAAGGATAAGTCAAAGTCTAAGAAGAATGAAGATGAAGGTAGATCTTTCCAAGCCGACTTCATAGGTAGAGGAAGAGCTAGAGGGAGAGGCAGAGAGGAAAGCAAGGCAGGGGGAGACCCCAAGCATCTCAACCTTGGAATATCTGTGGTTGCTCTAATCATACCACTGAGCAATGTTACAGGAACCCAAGGAATTCTAGAGGAAGAGGATTCAATAGAGGTGGCTATGGATCAAATAGAGGCAGATACAATGGATGATACAACAACTACCACAACAACAATAACAACCATCAAAATGGATACAGAGGAAGGATGGATTACAACAATTACACTGAAGATCAAAGTCAAGAGGACTCGCTAATCCTCATGAACCTATCATTAAAGCAGGGTATGGATGATGACCATGTTTTCTATATTGACTCAGGCTGCTCAAATCATGTCTCAAGAAATGTAGCATTGCTCTCTGATTTAGAAGATCCCAAGAACAAACATGATGTGAAGATAGGTGATGATACAAGACATTAAGTGGAAAAAATAGGTAATGTCAAGACATTAGATGGCAACATGAATATTCTAAGCAAAGTTTTGTATGTACCTACAATAACCAAAAACTTGATAAGTGTTGGACAGATTGTGGAGAAAGGATTGCAGGTTAGGTTTACAAGACATGGAGCATATGTGGAAGACCCCAAGCACAATTTTAGGAGGATTTCCAAAGGAGAAAAGATAGGAAGACTCTTCACTTTTGAAGTGGAGGACACCAAGAACATAGCATTGTTTAGCTATGGATCTCAAACACTCTCTGAATTGGAGGTATGTCACAAAAGGCTTGCTCATATTGGTGAGACCCTTGAAACAAATATGCATGGATCAAAGTGTACTTGGATTGCCCAACATCACAAAACAACATATGATATACAAGTGTGGAGCCTTTCAATCTGGCAAGGCTCTTAGGCTCATAGACAACCTTTCAACATAAAATGCTATATCCATCAGGAGCTATTGGATCTTGTTCACACAGATGTGTGTGGTCCAAGCAAAGAACCTTCTATTTCAAGTTCAAAATATTATGTATCTTTTATTGACGATTGTAACAGGTGGACAATTTTGTACTTTATGAAGCATAAAGATGACGTCTTCAATTGTTTCAAAACGTATCTTGCTCTTGTAGAGAACCAAATAGGTAGATGTCTCAAGAGACTCAGATCACATGGTGGTGGAGAATATTTCTCAACTAAATTTGATGTTTCCTACAAGAAAGAGACATGAAAAGAGAGGTAACAACTAGATACACATCTGAACTCAATGGAGCAACTAAAAGAAGGAATAGAACTATAGTTGAAGCAACTAGATCTGTGCTAAATGAAAAGGGTTTACCAAAATACCTTTGGGTAGAGGTTGTATCAATAGCCACATAACTTGTAAATAGAGTTCCATAAAATACTTTAGATGGTATGACTCCTTATGAAGTGTCAAATGGAAGAAGGCCAAGTCTAGAGCATTGCAAAATCTTTGGATGTCTAGCTTATGCTCATATACCTTCCCAAGTAAGAGGGAAGTTGGATCCCAAAACAAAAAAGTGTGTTTTTATTGGTTATGATCAAAATAAAAAAGGATACAGATTGTATAGCCCCACTAACAAAGGCTTCTTAGTTAGTAGGGATGTAGTCTTTGATGAAAATAGATCTTTGTTTGATGATGACAGGAAAGTGAGGCTACCCTATGACTTGGAAGAAGACTTTTCATCTCTTCCAACAAAGGAATCAAAGCAACTTGAAGATAGTGACTTTGAAGATGATTTGAAAAAATTTGGAGAAATTGAAGCTATGGAAGAAAAAAGGGAAAGCTAAGGTGCAAGAGCTAGCTCAAGGCTTAGAAAGCTCTCATCAACCAATCAAAAGGTCAATGAGAGAGAAGAAGAAAGTAGAGAGATATGGATTTGATACCTCTTTGGTCACAAATCACTCAATCTATATGGCTAAGGACTTCAACAATGAAGAACCAACATCTTATGAAGAAGCTCAAAGCAAGAAGGATGAATAAATGGAAGCTCTTATGGACAATGATACATGGGAAGTTTTTCTTAGCAAATCATCAATGAAGGTAATTGGATCAAGGTGGATTTGTAAAGTAAAGAGGAATTCATATGGTAGTATTAATATATACAAAGCAAAGTAAGTAGCCAAGGGGTTTGCCCAAACCCATGGGATAGACTATGAAGAGACCTTCTCACTTGTGGCTAAAATGCCTACCATTAGAGTACTTATTAGCATTGTTGCATCTAGGAATTGGAAGCTATATCAACTAGATGTAAAAAATGCATTTCTCAATGGTTGGATTTCAGAGGAAGTTTATATGGCACAACCACCTCGTTATGAAGATGCACATCATCCCAATTATGTGGGTAAATTGAAGAAGGCTCTGTATGGTTTGAAGCAAGCTCCAAGAGCTTGGAATCACATATTAGTTACCTACTTGCAGGACCAAGGATTCAAAGCTAGCAAGGTAGACACATCCTTATTCATCAAGAGGAATGGATCAAAGATTATATATCTCTATGTATATGTTGATGACATTATAATTATAGGGAATGATGTCAATGAAATTAAACAGGTAAAGGCTGGACTGAAGGATGAATTCAAGACCAGTGTTCTTGGACCTCTCACTTACTTTCTTGGACTTGAATTTGTCTATATAGATTCTAGTATCTACATCACTCAAAGGAATTATGTACATGACATGCTTTCTAAGTTTAAAATGGAGAATACTAAGTGTGCAGCTACACCCATGGAGTTTAACCATAAGCTAAGTGCCTATGAGGGAGAACTTATTGAGGACATCACAAGCTATCAATGCTTGGTAGGAAGCTTGAACTATGCAACTCTCACAAGGGTGGACATATGTTATAGTGTTAGCATACTCGGTGAATTTATGCACAAACCAAGGAAGGCACACATGGAAGCAGCCAAAAGAGTGCCCAAACACTTGAAGGGTACCATAAATGAAGGGTTTTTTTACCCCTTCACTTCAGAAATTGGTCTCAAACTTTACTCAAATTCAGATTGGGCTAGATCAAAGGATGATGGGAAAAGTACATCAAGCTATTTGTCTTTCGCAGGTTCAAAATTGATTTCATGGTCTTCAAGGAAGCAACCAACTGTTGCTCTATCACACTGAGGCTGAATACAGAGGTTTGGCCAATGCAACATAAGAAGCAATGTGGTTAAAGTGTCTATACTCAGATTTGGGGTTACATACTTTAACTCCTCACATCTTTGGTGACAATACAAGATCACTTCACTTAGTAGCTAATCCAATTTACCATGCTAGAACCAAGCATATTGAAGTCCATTATCACTATGTAAGATAGAAGTTGATGAGCAAGGACATTCAATTGTCCTACATATCTCCTAATCTTCAATGTGCAGATATTTTGACTAAGTCATTGGATGCTATCAAGCTAAGCAGATTCGAAGGCATGATTGGATTGCTAGAAATCAATGAAGAATGAAGAATCAAGCATGCTAGGCTTGAGGGGGAGCTTTTGGTGAATTTCATCCAAGCCTAGTGCTTGATCATTCAATATAAATCATCATTTGTATACACTCTCAATGAGAGAAGTCATAGGAACATTCTCTTGTAATTCTTGAAAATAACTACCTTGAAAAGTAAAACTCATTTGAGAAATTCGTGGCCTTGATAGGCACAAATCACGAGCCAAAGTTAGGATATATTGATTAGCAGGATATTCCCCAAACTTGAGAGAACTTTTAGGTACAATCCCTCCAAGTTTTGAATTAAAAAACTTCTATATATACACATATGTCTAGTCGCAGATTAGAGTAGATCTTTTGAGCTATATTCTGATGAGATTCTGATCAAACATCAAGTTAATTGTGAAGCACACATCGTGACCCTCCTTCCCAAGCTTCATGCTCATTCATATCATGTATCATATGTGCAATACAAATTGATTTTCAAGCTACATCTTGAAGTTCTTCTCATCTGCTGCTTCATGTTCACATTCATGTTTTTCAATCAATGTCAGTGATTGTTTTTAGGATGTGAGCTCTGAGTAAATTTCCAGAGTACACCTCATCCAAAAATAGCAAGTTTTACTTCATATGTTTTGTGTCAAGTAGTCTATTTTGATAAATCAATTTTAGATTGATGCTCCAAGGCACTATGGTGGTATATATGCATCCTTAGCAATCACAAGGTGTCTAATTATCATCCCCGAAGCTATCTTGGCAGGTGTAGAGCAAGTTTTTGCAGCACGAGGCACATCCTTGGAGTGTATCAACCACTTCTTTCATAGAAGCTTGGAGCACAACACACAATATTGAATGTATTATCAAGAGAATCAACAAAGATAAGTAACCCGTTAGGGTTATAGTCGTATACAACTATATACAAGCCAGGAAAAAAAACCTTCTAAAGATGGAAAAAAGTACCTTGGAAGTCCTAGTGTGTTCACACACATCACTACCAAAATATATCAACAACACCCATGTATGGCAAGTAGCATCGTCAATAAAAGTAAAAAAATATACATGCTTCCAAAAGATGGAGTCTTTAAGGGACCACATGCATCACTATGAACAAGCTACAATTTTCTTGTAGTGTGTGTATGAATATCTTTTGGAAAAGAATGCAACCTTCACATGCATGCTTTTCAATGCACTCAAGTGTTGGAAAACCAATAACGATATCCTTCTTTTGTGAGTAAAGCAAATTATTGAAGTTCAAGATACCAAAACAAGCATGCCAATGTTGCATCTCAGCCATAAAAGAAGTATGAGCAACCAAGGCATTTGAGGCAACCCTCTTATATCTATCCAAAGCATTACTTAATGTACCAGACATCATGATAATATCATCATTGTTGACATCATGAACCATACACTTATCAACAACAAAGTGTACATGAAGTCAAACTTTGGCAATCAATGCAGCTAAAATTAAGTTCTTCTTGATACCTGGTACATACAATGCATTTTTCAGGCGAATCACACCTCCATTTGCAGTTATGAGCTCGATTTCTCTAACTCCAATGATAGGATAAGAGGCATTCTTTACACACACCACATATCCTCATTTGGATGCATCTTTCAAAGATGCAAAAAACCTTTTGCATGAAGTTATGTGCTTTGAACCACGAGTATCAAAAAACCAATCCGAATCAGCCTCATTCATAGCCATACATTTAGAATGCAATGATGCATCATAATGAAATGTAACAACACATGGACAAAAATCTTGAGCCATGTTGCCTTCATCATTCTTTGCATTTGAATAACTTTAAGCAATAAACATGTCAAATTCCTTCTTCTTTTCATTGCAATTAACAAGCTTTCGAAACTCATCAATAGTATGACCAGATTTCTGGCAATATTTGCATCTTTTTTTCTTTTGCAAATCAACACCATTAGAGGAATGAGTGGAAGAGAAGTCGAGGCCTTGGTTTTGATGAACCCAAAGCTGAACCATACTTGTTTTTTCCTTTTTGTGAGATAGCAACTACTTGCGTTCCCTCAATCAAACCACTCCTATTCACTCTAGATTGCTCTTCTTGGAAAAGAATAGACACAACCTCATCAAATGCATACATATTTGGATTTCCTTTCACAACCAAATGGAGTGTAGTAGCAAAGCTTTGAAAGGATTCTAGTAATTCTTTCAACAATGTAAAGATGAATGATGCATCTGGAATAATCTCATCTATGTTTGCCAATTGTTCTTTCAAGTCCTTGATGCATGTTACATACACATCCACAGACTCATGTTCATCCATACATACATCCTCAAGTTGCTTGCAGCACGTGCTTCATTACGTGCAGCATACAAAGAAGCAAGAGTATCACATGCATGTGTTGATGTAGAACATGACCGAATGTGTGGAACTATATGATACTTCACAAAAAGTGCAATCAATGCATGATCTTGAGCATATTTTCCATCCCATCTAAGTTGCTCCCGTGTAGCTGGAGAAGGAGGAACCACTATACTTGAAGACGAAGCTCCATCTGTGACAGTAGGCTGTGAAGTAGAAGAACTTATGGATCTTCGATCTACATTTTCCACTATGTTCCATAGTAATTTTGCAACAAGAACATGCTTCATCATGTAATACCACATTGGATAGTTGGTCCCATCAACCTTATCTTCAGCTTGAAGCATGCCAAACAAGTTATTGCTTCCCGCCATTTCACTAAAGAACAAAACATGATCTTTACTTCAAAGAAAGTTGAAATGAATACTGAAATTCCATCACTCTCATGACAATTCTGACTACACAAATGTATTGGATTTTGAGGTTTGTAGAAGCACGCAAACAACACAAGGAAGAAGAAGCTTGGAGCACAACACAAAATGTTGAATGTATTACCAAGAAAATGTACAAAGATAAGTAACCCATTAGGGTTATAGGCGTATATATAAGCTAGGGAAAAAACCTCCTAAAGAGGGAAAAAAGTGCTCGGACAGTCCTAAATGTGTTCACACACATCACTATCAAAATATATCAACAATTCCCCCCTCGGAGTCATGCGACAAACAAGGAGTTTGCACTCATGTATAAGGAAGTGCCAAGCTACATGGAATCAATCCCCAAAAGGAAATAAGCCCAAAGCTTTGCAGAAAGCTTCAAACTTCTCCCTAGGTAGAGCCTTTGTGAAAAGGTCTACAACATTCTCCTGTGTGTGCGCATATGCCAAGCTAATCTCTCTAGCAGAGAACCTCTCCCTGACATAATGATAGTGCTAGCATGGAACATAGGGTTCCTCACAACTACCATGTGCTCTGATTTTCAATGAAGATGGTACTACCTATCTCTATTCTTCTATTTATCGATCCATAACCATGTATATTTATCTATCTATTTCTTCTATATATCTATCTGTTTATCTATTTCTTTTTCTATCTATCTTTGTGTTTACCTATTCATCTATCAATCTACCTACCTACCTACCTACCTAACTATCCATCCATCCATCCATCCATCCATCCATCCATATATATATATATCCATCCATCCATCCATCCATCCATCCATCCATCTATCTATCTATCTATCTATCTATCTATCTATCTATCTATCCATCCATCCATCTATCCATCCATCCATCTATCCATTTATGTATTTATAGTCCCATTTAACTATTACATACTTTTCATATGCAAAAACCATATATTGAAATTGATAATAATTGAAACTAGTAAACTTATGGTAAAATATAGTGTGCTTTCAATTGAAAGGTTTAAGTTTTCAATCAGAAGTAAATTTGGCATAACATGGTAAAATATAGTGTGCTTTCAATTGAAAAGTTAAGTTTTCAATCAAAAGTATGGAATGTTTGATCAAAAAATTTCTTGATCCAAATTCTTTTAATCAAAAACATTCTAATCTAAATGATAATCAATGAAAAGCATCTACGTCAAAAAAATAAAAACTTCCTATTTGAAAAAAAAATTAAAAAAAAAAATAATATATATATATATATATATATATATATATATATATATATATATATATATATATATATATATATATATATATATATATATTTATATATATTTAATTTAAATACAATATAAAGATTTATTATTCAATCAAACAAAAGAAACATAGCCGAGAAACGGTCTTTCATGTTGTTTTTGAAAAGAAGTCATTCCACGATAGAAAATTGTAATCTTGGAATCACAAATTCCATTGGGCACAATAGCCAAATCAACTAAAAGAAACATAACTGAAAAACGGTCTTACATGTTGTTTTTGAAAAGAAGTCATTCCACGATAGAAACTTGTAATCTTGGAATCACAAATTCCATTGGGCATAATAGCCTCAATACCAAAAGCTAATTTGATTGGATGTTGACTCTCGCCACCTTTCAACTTGGTCAATAGGCCAATAAGGCTTGAGGTAAAAACATATCCCAATCACTAGGATAACGTTGAACCAATTTTCAAAGTACAACTCGATTGTTCTTATTTGTACTCCCTACAAGACCATTCACATAAGGATAGTAGGCAAAGCTTTGTTTAAATTTAATTTCATGATATTCTATAATTTCTTGAATAAGGGAATCGACAAAATTGGTTTCTCGATCTAAAACAATTTCTAATGGCAAATGCTAGAAGACTAGTTTAATTGTAGCATTTCAACCAACCCAAGCTTCTTTCGATTTTGTAACATAATGCAAGGATGTAGGTTGCTATGAAATAGATAGCAATGTGAGTAATAAAACCGATAAAATCAAGGCCCTATTTCTAGAAGTAGAGAAATTAAATGACCCATATCCAATCGTAATGTTTGAATGGGATGTTTGCAACCATCCAAAACATGAGACAAAATTCTAAATGCCTTTGTAGAGCACGACCCAACAAATTCTAAATTGTAGGACTTTTGATAAATGGTATGTGCCAAAAAAATATACATGGCTAACTTGCTATAGAGTTCCATCAAGAAGCTACTATTCTTCTTCGAGTATACATCCAAACAAAGCTCCAAAGGGATCCACGTCGTATCATTGTCTGAGAATATTGTGATACTATCAATTGTAGCACCGAAATGCTTCCACTAGCTAGCATAAAGCACTCCAATATAGCTTAGTATTCAAAGACATCATTAGTTCTTCATATTAAGTAAATTGATTATGTTGCAATCCCTTGATTTGGAAAAAATGTGACATCTCACAATCTACCCATACTTATATCAAGAGGCTCACAAGAATCTAAACATAGAAGATAATCTACAATCAAACGAGAAATTCTTGGTCGATGAATCACATCATATTCAAATTCACATAGCAAGAGGATCAATTGGGTCAATCATCCACCCCAATTTTGTTGCTTCACCAAAAATTTGAGTGTAAAAGTATCAACATGAAAAATAAATTTGAAGTGCAATGAATAATGCCTAATAGATAAGACCAACATTCCCATTCGACAATGGAGTATTTCTTTTTTGCATCAAAAATTATAACCGTGCATAATAAATAGGTTGGCACCACCATGGAGAGGTTTGCATCAAAACACTACCAACGGATGTATCAAAAGCATCAACAAAGACATGGAATAATAAGTTGCAATTAGACACCTAAAAATAGAAATGGTTTCCATGCAATTTTTAATCCTTCAAATGGCAATTGGTGTACAAAAGTTCAAATATACTATGGAGCTAGAACATGCACCAATGTATCGAATGGTTGGGTGATATGGGCTAAAAACTGTAGGTAGTGATCCTGTCATCAAATTTTCCCAAGAAATCAAAAGGACTTCTTCAAGGAATGTTGCAGGAAGAGCTTCACAGAGACTTTTTCTATCCACCACAATTCCATATGTTTGAGTAGGTTTCTGCAAGCAACTGCACATTCACATTTGATTAGATGAAATGAGGGATGAACTTTGCATTAAAAACCATACATGCTTCAAATGTAGAGCTCGGATGCTTCAACCAAAATATTATGCGTGATGAAGTGTTAAAAAAGAATCTACTACATGTGCCACTAAAATGTATTAGATGCATTACGCAATCCAAATCATATTATGCTGCACTATAAATTCCATCCACAATAATAAGCACAATCTTAAGGATATATGCCTCTATCATTCTTACTTGATTATATTCATAATAGCCATCCACAAAAGAGTGTATTCCCCTTCCGAGAACTTCACCAAGCATATTGTCCAAGCAAAAAGGTAAAAAGGATCAAGAAATGTTAAAAACAGAAATTATACCACCCTAGTACAGAGTACGCAATAAGTATATGGATGATTCTCATAGACAGCATTGATTCTAATTCTTCATGTTTACAACAAAGCCATTTGCTCACCATTCAATACATACATTGTGGCCAAGGCATAGTCTGCCATGCAAGTATGACTGGTAACCACTTGTCTTCATTGCCACCAAATGAGGTGAGTTTCTGGCTTTCTACCATAAGCATCGACATTTTCTTTCTCCACATTTAGATACACAATAGTCAATCTATCATGGTCTTATTAAAAGAAAAAACAATTGCTATCTTTACATTGAAATGCAATGAATCAAATAAGAAAAATCACATCTATGCGTAGGAAACAGATTCGGTCACCACAACCAAACTTTTCTGGGTTAGAATACAGAAGCTCCTAGACTGTATCAACATTGAGTAAGCTATCAATTCTTTAGCATTTCATGAATTCAACTGATGCGAATCTACAGATCAATAAGATTAGGACCAGTGTGAAGGTAGAACGCCTTTTTGACGCCACACATTTAAACTCGGTCATGTGCTAGTTATACTAGATCTCAGTTTTCTGCAGCATAAATACTTCAATCAGGTATAAACTAACTGGGTGTTGTACTTTACAAAGAGCTAAGAGAACCATGTAAGGGCATTCTTTCCCTCATAAAAGAAAATTATATTTCTTCTCATAGTTTTCACCTACTCTCTTCAGGTTTTAGGTGATAAGGGTTGATACAAGGAGAACACCGCAGCACGGTAATTAGCAGATCCATGAACATAAGGTTCTTTTACCTATGAATTAATACATGATTGAATATACAAACAGTAACCAGATGAAGGAAGAGAAATCCACTCATTAGTAACGTTGATTACACATTATTTATTGCAACATAAGCATGGATGCTAATACAGTTGATACACAAAAGAAACCATATGAAGGGTAAACCGTTCTTGAATCCACTAGTACCTGGCAAAACCTTGTAAGCAAACTCTCAACAGATCCATGTGTTCAATAACATCAATGATCGGCATAACAAGATCTGAATTTACATATACTTTTAAAAGAAATAGCATACAAAGAAACGAACGGCACATACACACCAATGCACCTCAAGCCATATGTAACTATCGCTCTCTTCAAACACAGAAGAAAAAACATTGACACAGAGAGAGAGAGAGGTATGCAATGATGCATACAACACTCCAATCATGTATCAAGGAATACCTTGAGAGCAGAGTTTGTGAATTTCTCCTGGAAAAATACAATTAAGTTCCACAGATATCTCAGTTTGTCAACGGAGATCAAAGTAGCTTGACTCCTGGTGAGAACAGAATGGCCACTTCCAGAATCTTCAACATAAACTAACAGTACACACCAGTGAACTGCAAGCCGTACGTGGGTATTGCTCTGTTCTGCCTACTGAGAAAGGAATTGAGAGAGAGAGAGAGAGCAATATACATAAAAAACTCCGATCATGTATCGCGAAGAATTCTAGGAACATGATTTGCGAATTTTTCCAGGAGAATATAATCAAATCCAACACAAGTCTCAGTTTGTCAAGGGAGATCAAAGCAACATGACTCCAATTCAGCACAGAATGACAATTCATCACAGAATGACAACTTCCAAAATCTTCAGAATGGATCACTAATGCAGTTCCTTAACACCAATCAAAGATTCATACACTCTTATGATCCCCCTGAGGACAACATAAAGAATTTGTCGTGAGATCCAGATAGAACGTTACTACATTTAAACAATTCATGTTTATCTAAGAGCTTTTGGATTTCCGGAAAGAATTCACCGTCTATAATTATCAATGTAATTGATATATAAATCTGCATATCCACGGATTGAAGCTACTTGAAGAGGAATGCCTTGTGAGTATCCATCCTGTGTAAAAGGCATGGACTAAGACTTTGCATGTTGAAATTAGAATAATTGTGAACATAAGAAACGAAGTTTCTATGGTCATTTGTGTTGCCGATCAAAAAGAATGGATGAAAAGGTGTTTTTGAGCAATATACCTAAGGGAGCAATGAATTAGAGATGGAGCGGCTTCAATCACTAAGCTCCTTTCAGACGCTATGGTTATTTATCCAGCTGAGCGGACAAGCCGAACCAGCTATTCTGGAGATATTTACATCATTTTGCAATTTCGCATGTCCGAATGCATAAGGACTAGCATCTTATCAGAAACATGCACATGACTGATTTGAACGCACCTGATAAAAAAAGATCATCTTCTGCACCAGATAAAATTGCTTGTGGTCATAGGAGTGCACCAAGGGCATCGGCCACAAGCCGGACAGATGCATGCTCTTGAGAAGTGAACGGATCAGGATGGTCACTGTCTATGTCAATCTGACCAATAATAGAACCGTCTGTTCGACGGATCAGAACCACGAGCTCGCTGAGAGTATAGAGGTTGCACGCTATGTAACCCGAGAAAGCAGAAACGTCAGGAACATTCTGGTCGAGACCAAGGGCGACAGCCATTCCACACACACCATTGCCCACCTTAATCTTCGTGTGCTCGGTGGGACGGCCAGCAAAGGCCTCGAGTACCAGCTCCACGCCATCTGTGTCCAGCATATAGCAGTATACAGAAGTGTAAGGGGGACCGGCTTTCCTTATCCCTTCTGCTGCAGCGTGCAGAATCTTCTCTCTGCTTGAACCTGCCGCAGCTACTTCCTTCACTTCGCGAATCACCATATCCGCCTGCAGAATCGCCATGTCCTTTCGAACGAGCTCGTTCTCCACCAACGAGCTCATTCACTATAAATAAGAACGTCATAGAAGGCTGGGCTCAGATATCGATAGCGGAACATACATGGGATAAAATAAGAAAATAAGAACAAGAAAATAAGGCCGGGTACAGAGAGGGCGGCAGCATATTTACATTACCCTTTTCGCCAAATGATTTTTGTAACTGTGGCTTTCGTTTGAGCCTTGTCATTCTCGCCTCCAAAAAACAATCGTTTCTTCAATGATATTCTAACATGTGGGCGTAGCTCTTCACATAAGGGCGGAGGCACATTCATCTTTAGTGTCCACATCACCACATTGAAATGCCAAAACTCTTCCGACTTTCCCCACCTCCTCTCTAGAAGATCCACCATCCATGTAGAGAATGTTGAGATATCAAGCTCAACATGGGATGATCCAAGATGGCACATATCACTTTTTTATTTCTCTGACATGTATAGTGGTCACGCCGGCATATGTCAGGGATATTTCATTGAGCTTTACTAGATCTATCTACTGAGAGTGATGGCACATTTATTTCTTGCCAGCTCACTCATTCACAGACATTAGGATTTTCCTTATGTACTGTTCTTTATATATTGCACTTGTTGTATTGTTGTTTTAAGGTCATTCTTGTACATTTCTTTTATGTAATAGAAGAAGAAGAAGAAGACTATTCTTCCTTGCCTCAATCTGTGTGTGTGCTCCTCTTTGATTGTGAGAGTATGTGTGTGAGATCTCTTCCTTATCTCCTTCCTCGTGACATGGTATCAGAGCCAGTGTGGTTGTAGAGAGCGTGTGGAGAAGGCTAACGGTGAAGAGTACGTGAGAAGGCATGGAGAAAGTGCGATTCACAAATGACCTCAGATTGCTATGAAAATTGGTGTGAAGGTAGAAGGCCTCAGAATATTTTCGAGAGTTATCCTTTTAGGGTCACTTGTTTTTGTCAAATTTCTGTTTCGGAGCCATCTCGACCTCCATTTTGAGCCTACAAGGTGGGGCCCACAAAAAACCAGGTCCATATGCAAAACTGTAGCTTGTCTCTTGTTCGGAAACACTCATATATTCTAGATCCAAAATTTCAAGCGATTCTCTGTATTGTTGATACATGAAAAGTGTGTTTTTCTGATATCGAACTATCATGTCATAGTGCGATAGTGTTTAAGCCGACGTATTGCTTGTAGTGTTTTTGGAGTGTTGTAAATTGCTGCAGAAATGGCAAATGTGGATGGAATGAGTCAGCTTATGAGCGATAAGCTGGACAAGAACAACTTCCATGCTTGGAGATTCAGAATGATGAATTTCCTGATGGGAAAAGGCTACCAGAAGTACATCAAAGGAGAGAATGAAAATGATCCGTAGTTACCAGAGAGGAATCAGATTGTGGACCAGTTAAGGGCATATGAGGAATGGAATCAAGGAGCACGAAAGGTAATGTATTGGATATCTGTTAGCATACAAGATAGCATAATTGGACACATACAAGATGCCAAGACTCCGAAAGAGGCTTGGAATAGTTTCATCACTTCGTATGAGACCAATACAAAGGCACGGAAATTGCAACTCAAGAAGGAGTTGCATACTTGAGAAAAAGGGCATATTGGTAAGTGACTACACCCTGAAAATCAAAAGCATATGTGAGTCACTTGCATCTATTGGTGTGAATGCATATAAGCAGTTCAGAACATCTATTCAGACCAAGGAAAACATTTCAAATTTTGTTGATCTAGTGTCCATGTTGATTATTAAAGAAAAGAATCTTGGTGAGGACTCGAACTCCCAAGGAAAACCTAGTTTTGAGTAGGTATTCTACTGTGGTAGAGGAAGAGGCAAAGGTAGAGACCTCGAAAATGGAGGAGGAAGCAGTAACCAAGACCAAGGTCAACAAAATCATGCAAGAGGTAGAGGATAAGTTTCGAGGCAGGGGGAGCCAAAGAGGCAGCAAAAATTTCCAAAGAAATGATTCAAGTAATGGCAATAAAGGATGTTGGAATTGTGGTAAACTTGGACACTTTGAAAGTGATTGCAGGTTGAAGAATCAAAATAACAGAAGGAAGCAAAACAACTATGCATCCACAAGTGCAAATGATTTTGAGAAGTTGTTCATGGTTCAACATCACATGATGAATACGATGTACGATGTCTACTGATGTTTCAAAATCTAATGGAAATGTCAGGTATGTTGATTCAAGTGCTTCAAATCACATGACCAATCATGCAGAATGGTTTAGTAGTTTGCAAAAATTGTCAGTTCCTAGATATGTTGAAATAGGTGATGACACACCACACCCTATCGAGCATACAGGAAACATAGCACTATCTATGGAGGATGGAAAGGTAAAACATCTTGGTGATGTGTTGCATGTTCCAACTATAACAAAGAATCTGGTTTTTGTTGGACAAATGGTTGACCAGGGATTACAAGTCAGGTTCAATGTTGATGGGTTATATGTACAAGAGTATAAACAGGATGGACGATTGATTGCCAAAGGAAACGAAGTGGGTAGGATGTTCATCTTAAATGTGAAAAATCCTGGAATGAATGTAGCCATGTTTGCAAAAGGTGCACGAGTTATTATTGATTTAGAGATCTGGCATAAAAAATTTGGAAATGCAAACTTGCAGGGGCTGAAATTAATGAAGACCAAGGAGATTGTCAATGGACTACCAAATTTCAAAGTTGAAGAAATGCAAAAGGTATGTGCAGCCTGTCGATTTGGTAAACAGTCAAGAGCATCATTTGTGCATGACAAGCAAGTTAGTGAGAATGTGCTATAAATAGTACATACAGATGTTTGGGGTCCTGCAAAGACCACATCAATGGGTGGTTGCAGGTTTTATGTTACTTTCATTGATGAAAGTACACAAAAAGCATGGGTATATTTCATGAAAGAGAAGAGTGAGGTGTCCACTCACTTCCAGAATTTTAAGGCTATGGTGGAAAAGCAGACATGAAAGTATATTCAGACATTAAGGTCTGATGAAGGAGGTGAATACATGTCAAATGAGTTTAGCAACTTTCTTAAAAGTCATGGAATTTGACATCAGTTTTCATGCAGGTACACACCACAACATAATGGCGTTGTTGAATGCAAAAATAGACATATTGCAAAAATAGCAAGGGCTTTGATGGCTGAGAAGAATATGGCTCATTGTTATTGGGTAGAAGTTGTGCATATTGTTGTATACATCATGAACAGAACTCCGTCTGCTGATGTACATCAAGTTACACCTGAAGAGAAGTTTACAGGTAAAAAGCCAAACTTATCACATATTAAAGTATTTGGTTGTATTGCATATGTACATGTTCTAGATGAGTTGAGGACAAAGCTTGATCCAAAAGCAGAAAAATATATCTTCATTGGGTACTGCCTTGAGAAAAAGGGGTATAAATGTTATAACCCACTCACACAATAGGTGAAGGTAAGTAGAGATGTGGTGTTTGATGAAATGTCAAGCTTCTATGCAGATGCCAAAGATGGACTTAATTTTGAACCAAATGACAAAGAAAATGTTGAAAAAAACTCAAGCACAGAATCTCAAGTTTTGAGTGGAAATTTCAGTCTAGTAAATTCATCAAATACATCCAAGAAAGGTAAAGAAAAGCTTTCTGCTGGTAGTAAAACATCTACAAGTTTTGAAGACATTGATAGAGATTCAAGCGGTTCAAAAAAGAGCCTTGATGAGGAGCTTGGATTGCCCTTTGTGGAGACTCCAAGAGTAAGAAAGGCACATGCAGATGATACAAGGAGAAGTGACCCAGGACCAAGAAGATATGGAAGCATGCGGAATTCAGTGCAATGATTGACATATGACAGTTATATGGCTCGTCATTGTGCCTACATGACCAAGGTAATAGAAGATACTGCACCTTCTTGTTTTGAAGATGCAATTGGAAATGCAGATTGGGAAAAAGCTATGGATGAGGAGATGGCTTCACTTTATGGAAACGATACATGGAAGCTGGTTCGATTGCCACAAGGAAAGAAACCCATAGGTTTCAAGTGGGTTTACAAGGTAAATCACAATGTTGATGGTAGCATAAGCAGGTACAAAGCACGGTTGGTAGAAAAAGGATATGCACAGACTTATGGCATTGATTATGAGAAAACATTCAGCCCCATAGCTAAAATGTCTATTGTCAGAACACTTGTTGCATTAGCTACATCAAAAGGATGGACTTTGCATCAGATGGATATGAAGAATGCTTTCCTACATGTGAGTTACAGGAAGAAGTATATATATATGGACCAGTCATAAGGATATGAAGATTCAAAGCACCCAAAATATGTTTGCAGGTTGCAAAAGGCTTTGTATGGACTCAAACAAGCCCCTCGTGCTTGGCATGCAAAGATTGCTGACTACTTAACCACCATTGGATTTTCTATGTGTGATGCAAATCACTCACTATATGCAAGGAAGGGTGATGATGGCATCAGGATTGTGGCCATCTATGTTGATGACTTCATTGTAGGAGGTGACAATGAAACAAGCATTAAAGAGGTAAAGCAACTACTTATGTAGGAATTTGATATGAAAGATCTTAGTGTGCTGCACTACTTCTTGGGCATTGAGTTTATACATATAGAAATAGGTATATGGATGTTGCAAAGACAATATGCCTTGAATATGGTGCAAAAGTATGGTATGGATGATTGTAAGTTGATTTCTATACCATTAAATCAGAATTTGAAGTTGGATACTACATGAGGTGAAGCATTGGAAAATGATACTATGTACAGAAAAATTGTGGGAAGTCTAATATATCTCACAATTACAAGGCTTGATCTAAGCTACACTGTTGGACTTGAAAGTCAATTTATGCAGGTTCCCAGGAAGCCACATTTAGATGAGGTGCATCCTACATTATTTGAGTGCTACTTTGGATTATGCATTATTTTATGAAGCTGGTGTAGAGCTGCAAGTTGATGGATACACCAATGTAGATTCGGTTGGTAGCATTCCAGATAGAAGATCTACTAGTGGCTTTCTATTCTCACTTGGGAGTGTAGCTATTACATGGAGCAATAAGAAGCAACCCACTACTGCTTTGTCGAGTACAGAGGCTCAGTATAGAGGTGCTACAATGGAAGCATGTGAGGCATCATGGCTAGAGATGCTACTTGCATATTTAGGTGTGGAAGTCCAAAATCCTATCACCATCTATTGTGATAATCTTAACAGAATATAGTTTGCATGGAACCCTATTTTTCATGCTAGAACAAGGCATATTGAGGTACATTATCACTTCATCAAAGAGAAGGTATTGGCAGGTGATATTGATCTTATTTATGTGAGAAAGGATGAGTAGGTTGCTCATATTTTCACTAAAGCACTTGGAGTAGAGAAATCTAAAAAGGTTTTGGAAGATGCATGGAATAGAGGACATGACGTTGAGCTTGAGGGGGAGTGTTGAGATATCAAGCTCAACATGTGATGATCTAGGATGCCACATATCACTTTTTCATTTCTCTGACATGTATAGTGGTCACGCCGGTATATTTCAGGGACATTTCATTGAGCTTTAATAGATTTATCTATCGAGAGTGATGGCACATTAGTTTCTTGCCATCTCACTCATTAGTAGACATTAGGATTTTCCTTATGTATTGTTCTTTATATATTGCACTTGTTGTATTGTTGTTTTTAGGTCATTCTTGTACATTCCTTTTATGTAATAGAAGAATAAGGAGATTTTCTTCCTTGCCTCAATCTGTGTGTGTGCTCCTCTTTGATTGTAAGAGTGTGTGTGTGAGCTCTCTTCCTTATCTCCTTCCTTGTGACAGAGAAGAATTTGATTTATCTCAACAAAACATATAATCTATGGTCATTTCATTGTCTTTTTGCTTCATATAAGGTAGAGGAAGAATTTGAGTTCACTATTCCTTCAATCCTGTGTGAATATCATTGTGGTAGCTCACATCTTTTCTCAACATTTCCAGGTGGAATGTATGCATATTTAATCTCACTTCTGTCAAAACTATGTAAGACGGGCACAGTTTGATAAACTTTGTTCTGACCTCTCTAGCTCGCTTCAAGAGTGTTTCATTTCCACATCAGCAAAGGTATTATGATTGCAAGCCTATGGTTGATTAGTTTTCAGTTATTGTTTTATGTCCCACTTTTTTCATTTTCAGTGAGGACAATAGCGAATCTTAATGTTGTTCCAAATGTGAACATAAGAATGGAAGCACAAAAAAATTTATTTATGGTCCACCTAGAACAAGGCTCAAAACCATAACAATTCCTCCACACCGAGTATGAACACAACCTAAGGATGATCCAAAAGGAAATAAGTATCTTCCAATTCACCACCTCTATTCATATAGGAGGGTGGAATACTTCAGAATCTTTCAATAAAATCAGCTCTAAATTAAAGAGGAGAAAAATATAAGAGGATTAAGAAGAGATACTGTTGAGGGTTCCAAGGTTCAACACAGCATCGAAGCAAAGAACAAATCAGAATTACTCATTATCCATTTGCACTGATCTTCACACACAGATATTCCACCGAAATCGTATTTGGAAGTCCACCAGAATTTCACCGAAATGTTTCATTCCGGTAGGTTTTGCCCATTCAAAATTACACAGTCACTTTTCATATTACACATTTTGAAAATTAACGAGTTCTTACACACTCACATACGCATGAATCTCAATGCGCTTCTGTGCAGACAACTTGAATCTCTCTATAGACTTAGCGAAAAATAGAAGATTACAAACAAGAACTCCTGTCTTGCAGACATTTGCTGTTCAATTCTTTGGTAGATTTAACGCTGCGAGTACAGAATTGTAAGTATTAGAACTTCATAGATTGTATTTAAATACACCACAAGATTACATCAATCACAAACGACATAATAATTTCTACGGAACCAGTTTTTTTTCCGGTCCTCCAAAGTCCCTGTCAGGAAAGCTTCTTCTTCTCCACGGTTGTTGCGCTGCTTTCCTTCTTCACATCTTCTCTCTTCTTGTAACTTCTTCTCCCTCTTGCAGTTGTCGCACTCTCTCTTCTTGTAACCTCTTCTCCCTCTTGCGACGTGTCCTTTTTTATCTCAACATAACCGTCTTTTTATTTTTATTTTTATTTTATTTTTCCAGATTTCCCTGCCTTCAACAGATACAAAGAGGGTGATGAGTGAAACCATAGCAACCAACCTAGTTAGAGTCAGCAAAAGCATGTAAATCTCATGGTAGTGATCCCCCCTTAGGATAAAACGATCCAAGTACCCGGTACCATTCAAGTAGCGAAAGTTGTGCTTAACTACCTGCCAATGCTTTGACACCTCGGCAATGCATAAACCTACTCATATGAGAGACAACAAACTAAATATCATGTTGAATTACACATAAGTAAATCAAGAATCCAATAGCCTGTCAATACAAAACAACATCAAATGCATCTCTAGCATCATGAAGACTCAACCATAAACCTATTTCCATAGGAGCGGAAACATGTTTATAATATTCAAGGCCAAAATGTTGCAATAACATGGAAATATATTTCGTTTGACATAGAGCTATTCCCCCATCAACTTGTATAAACTGAATCCCCAAATAATGATGCAAATGCCCCAAATCTGACATCTCAAAAGATGCATGCAAACCAACCTTAATTCAGCAATATGCTTCTCATTAGGACTAGTGAGCAGCATGTCATCAACATGCACAACAATGATCAGAAGTACATCATTTGCATGCTTAACATATAAAGTGCTCTCAGTTGGACTATTCATCAGGGTCTTTGATTGCTCGATGACTCTCTAGAACATGATAAGCGGCGAGACCCTTTGGAAAATATGGAAGGAAAGATGCAGAGTTAACTTTGGTGATCCCCCCAAAGAATGGTCCATAATGAAATCCATAGACTATTTAAGTAGGAGAATTAAAAACTATGAGAGCACTCCTTTTAGACACCAAAGAGTGTTTACAATTCAGGATAAAAACTTTGGAAAATATGGAAGGAAAGATGCAGAGTTAACTTTGGTGATCCCCCCAAAGAATGGTCCATAATGAAATCCCTAGACTATTTAAGTAGGAGAATTAAAAACTATGAGAGCACTCCGTTTAGACACCAAAGAGTGTTTACAATTCATGCAAGCTTAAAAGCAAATGGATCTTGCATGAAAAGGATGAATGAGCCTGGAGCTAGCATTAATGGCTTAGGCCAAGCAACTATGAATACACCTATACAATGTGCTCTGCTAGAATTTATTCCTCCTCACCCATTTTATCAACCGGTTCCTCCTAATCAGTCTGTTGCTCAACCAGCTTTCTAGAGAAATATTGATAGAAGAGGAACTGGTGGTAAAAGGTGTGTTTTGTGTGATAGTCAAGAACATATGACATATGCTTTTGATGCGTTAAAGAATGCGGAAGAAAATCAATTGGTAGTTGAAATTGATAGAAAATTGTGTGACTTTAGATCACGACTTCCGTTAGCCATTAGTTGGGGCAAAGGAGGCATGAAGAAATTATATGAAAATTTAACTATTTCCAATGCAACTGCCAGTACCTCCACTGCTAGATTAGAGCCATCAGATGGTAGGAATCTTTCTACTACAAGCCAAAATCCTTATTGTATTGAAGCGCCGGTAAGAGCTTGAGATGAAATCATGTGCAAAACTACATGGCGATCTCCTGTTGACCATGCCTCTGTATATTCTCACATTGCCAATGTTGAGGAGAAATAGAGACGAGATGACATGCAAGATGCTATAGAAGAGGGAGATAGGAGAATGATGAGAAGACAAACTAGAGAGAATGAGAAGAATAATGAAAAAAGAGTACAATTTGAAGATACTGCAAACTTGTCTCAGGATGACAAAAGAAGAGTAATTAGAGAAGGAAAGAAACCATAAGAAGAAAATATTCACTCACAGGAAAATTGAAATACCCTAACTAAAGATGAAAAGAGGAAAACTGAAAAATGAAAATAATCAAAATCAAAATACTAAAAATGAGCAAAAAGATGAACAAAAGCAAGGTGAGGAAAAAGGGAAAAAGAAAGGAAGGAGAGCTCCAAGAGCAACTATGATCTCGGAGCTTGAGAAAAAGAATGATGCTAGAGAGATTCTTAATGATATACTTCTAAAAAGTATGTCCCTTGAGCAAGTCTCTTCAATTGCAAAACCTGAGTTCAAGGATAGCTTTATTAAACTTATTAGAAGAAGACGATTTCCACTGCCACAAGACAAGGATATGCAACATGTAACAGAGGAAACTTTAGCAATGAATGATGTTGTGACATTTAGTGATAGGGACTATGAGGACGAAGAGGATTTTAGGACTGGAAGTGTGAATAGGAATTTTTTAGGTCCAATAAACCTGACGATGAAATGATGAAATGTGAAAGTCAATTTAATACATCCTTCTGGGAATGAGGAACTCCAGAGGTAAACATTCGGATTGTTGATGAGAAAGATTCATGTTTAGCTCTGGCTCTGATTGATTCGGGCTCAGAGATAAATGTAATCTCAAAGAAATTCTTTGATAAATTTAGATGGCCTATTGACAAAGAGCATGGCTAGAGAATGAGAACAACTGATAATGGATCAAGGATCTTACTAGGTGCATGTGCGCATGTGCCTATTATGATAGGAGGTGTTCGAGAAGAACTTCATTTCTTTGTTGAAGATAATTGTTCTTATGAAGTAATTCTCGAGCAGCCATTTATAGCAGAGATGAGGATGGAAACGAAAGCTATGAATGATGGGTCGGCATATGCAAGAATTCGGTCTAAATCTGGGATGGATTCCTTGCAAGTCATTACAGTCTATCCTAATCATTCAAGGAATAGGAAGAATCTATGGAGAAACCCCATTGACTCATACAGTCATGTGAATGAAGATTCACCGCTTGTTAGAGAATTTGGGGCCTATTACAATCAAAATTTCTGTTACATTCCACTATTGAGCGGGACAATAGTGGACAATGGTTTGATGTCTCGCCTAATGATGTATATAAGTTTGAAAATTGTTTAGTTTGCACTCCTACTACTAGTTTGCATCTTGTTACAAAAGAAAACCTTACAAAAAAGTTTAGAAAAGGAAATGAAAAATATTTTAGAAATTTAGGATTAATTTTACCTCATGAAAATATTGAATGTATAATTGAGCTTTCAAAAAGCACTACTTTGATAGAAGAACTTGAAATTGATTCCCATGAAAACCTAGAATCAAAATTGATTATTCTAGACTCTATTAAGAAATATGAGTTTATTACTAATCTCTTTCTAGAACATGAAGTTAAAACTGAAACGAAATATAAAACAACCGAAAAGAAAATTAAACTTGTAGCTCAACCATTGCCTAAGGATAGTTATGGTATATTTAGATGAGTGTCTAAGGATCCTATTCTTAGAGACCGATCTAGGATAGGACATACATTTACAAAAGAGACTATGAAATATATTAAATTTGGAGAAGAATTTCTTTTTGAGATAGAAAAAGATCAATTTAGAAAGATGATCATGCATCATGGAAAGGCATTTTCTTTATTTCCACATGAAATAGGATGCGCTGATCCAAAGCTTGTAGCTCCAATGATTATATTTACCGTACTGCACATTCCCTGGAATCTTCAATCCATACCAGTCCCAAAGGCTAATGAGATTGTTAAAGGAGAAGATTTCCATGAGAACTTTGGAACCATCATCAGCACCTTACTCAAATAGGTGGTTCATGGTACCTAAAGAAATGGGAAGTTACGCTTTATACAGGATCTACAACCTGTCAACAAAGTCACTATTAGAAATGTAAGAACATGTCCTATTATAGATGAGTTTGCTGAGGCATTTGCCAAACATTCCATCTATTCAATGGGAGACATGTACTCAGGATATGATTAGTTTCAATTATCTATTAAAAGTAGAGATGTAACCATGATGAAAACTCCTTTGGGTGTAGTATGTATGTGTACTTTACCACAATGAGCACCGAATTTTGTGGCACACATGATGAACGCTATGAACCTGGTCTTACAGGACTTTATCCCCAAAATGACAATGCCTTTTATTGATGATATTCCAACAAAAGGATGTGTGGAAAAGGAAAAAGATGAGACTTTCGATTCATCTGGATGTAGAAAGTTTGTCTCCAGGCATATTTATGATTGTGAAAGAATCTTTCAAAGGTTCGAGGAGGTTGGACTGACTTTTTCATTAGAGAAATCCACTTTTGGTGTTAATGAAGTTTTGATTGTTGGACATTTATGTGGGCATTATGGTCATAGGCCCTATCCAGAGAAATTTAATGCCATTAGTGTTGAGATATCAAGCTCAACATGTGATGATCCAGGATGACACATCTCATTTTTTCATTTCTCTGACATATATAGTGGTTATTAGATTTATCTACCAAGAGTGATTGCACATTTGTTTCTTGCCAGCTCACTCATTCGCAGACATTAGGTTTCTCCTTATGTACTGGTCTTTATATATTGCAGTAGTTGTATTCTGATTTTTAGGTCATTCTTGTACATTCCTTTTTATGTATAGAAGAAGAAGATCCTTCTTCCTTGCCTCAATCTGCGTGTGTGCTTCTCCTTGAGAGTGAGAGTGTGTGTGTGAGCTCTCTTTCTTATCTCCTTCCTCGTGACATGGTACCAGAGCCAGCGTGGCTATAGAGAGCTCGTGGAGAAGGTGACGGTGAAGAGTACACGGCAAGGTGTGGAGAAAAAATGATTCACAAACGACCTCCGTTTGCTACAAAAATTGACATGAAGGTAGAAGACCTTGAAGTTTCGGAGTTTCGGAGTTTCAGAGCAATCTCGACCTCCGTTACGAGCCCGCAAGGTGGGGCCCATAGAAAAGCTAGATCAGTTTCAAAAACTGTAGCTTTCCCTATGTTCAACAACACTCATATATTCCAGATCCAAAATCTCAAGCAATTCTATGTACTGTTGATACACAAAAACCGTGTTTTTATGAGATCGAACTGTCACATCATAGTGCAACAATGTTCAAGCAGAAGTGCCTCTTGTAGTGTTTTGCAGTGTTGAGAATTGCTGCAAAAATGGCAAATGGAATGAGTCAACTTATGAGCGATAAGCTGGACAAGAACAACTTCCATGCTTGGAGATTCAGAATGATGAATTTTTTGATGGGAAAGGGCTATTGGAAGTACATCAAAGGAGAGAACAAATATGCTCCGCAATTACCAGAAGGGAATCGGACTGTAGATCAGT
>CM035433.1:126381125-126391125 GCA_020310875.1 Ceratopteris richardii
TTCTTGAGTAGCATGTGTGTCTGTGAGCATGAAAATCTTTCCACCTATTATATCTTCAATTATCTTTTGATGCTCTTGTCGAATTCAGATAATCTCTTTCTCTTTCAGTCTTATCTAGTTTTTATAAGGACTCCTCTAGAGTAGTGTAAGTCTTGATTATCTCAGTCACCTTGCTCTATTTTGTGCATGCTTCCTCTAGAAACTTGTTTGCAGCCTGATTGGACTCTTTTTCCTTGTTGAGCTCAAGTTGTAGCTCCTCCATAATCTTTTCCTTCTCTACCAACATTTGATCGGCCCCTATGGCCCTTATCTTAAAACTCCCATTTCTTTGGGTGTTCATGCCTTTGCTTTTGGCTTGGCCTTAAAGGTTGTTTTACGTGTACCATTAATATCTTTATAGTGTTTTGTGATTAATTCTAGTGTCACTTGGGTTTCCAATGAACCAAAAGCTATATCCATGCCTTCAATCCTTTTTTATGTGTCCCTAGAGATTCCCATCGAGTTTGAGCTTGTTTCTTACTCTTGGTGGCGAGTTTCTCTCTATATAATTTTGTTGTTGGTGCCAATGTTGTGGTTGTTGGAGTTTCTTCCTTTTCTCTAGGAAAATGTGGTATCCCATGTGATAGTTGAAATACTATCTATATTTCTTCTTGGTAGATTAGGTATACAATCATACAATTTAGGCTTTCGTATAGCATCCTATTGATAACCACATTTCCCCCAAAGACATTGTGTTTTTTAAGTGAGGAAGGAGCATTTTTCAATTGCTCAAATATAATGGGGACCAAATCTAAAGTATCACTTGGTCTTACACATGTGTGAGTGAAGGGGTAGACTAGATTTTTGGCTAGGTGTGTGTATCTAGTGAAGTAATTCATACTAAAGTGCACATGAAAGAGCCTAATAGCTAGCTCTAGGTTGGGGTGCTTGAAATCCTCAAAAGTAGTGACGTCTTTGTGATCTTTATCTATCAATTTTTTCCTTTGAGGCTTTGGGAATCTCAAAGTTGCTACCAAGTCGCTCATAATGGCATTATCTACTAGATATTTACCCTCCGTCATCTCGAAAGTGGATGTAAATAATATGCATCTCTCTTATGTACGTGACTAGGGGTAAAGTAAAATAATATTGGATTGCTAAGTTGGTCCAAGGGATCATTACAACAGGGTGTTCATGGATTTTCTAAAAGTTAGAAGATATGATAATTTTGATTCGATCTTTTTGGGTTCCAAGGTAGAGTGGGAATATATTTTTTGTTGCAAAGTACCACTTTGTTGTGTTTGTAATAGAAAGCCAGTAAGGTGAGACCAAAGTCACACAACCTTTTGGTAAACATGGTGATTCCTCCTCTACAAGAGGCTCCTTCCTTGGACATTGTGTTCCTATATCTTCCATATCTACTCAAACAAAGCCATATAGGAATCCCACAAAGTCTCAAGTATTGGTGAGTGATCACTTAGAGGCCTTCTCTACACTTTCATTGACTTGAAGAAATTTGCACAATGCTCCTAGAAATGCTTCTACTATGGGTGTATCCAAGGAGTATATGCCATTTCTAGGTTTGGGAATCCACAATGTCATTTTTTGTGTTGGCTTTGGTTTTGGAAATTTCTTGACCCAATTAGTATGTGTGATAGTGGGTTTCCTATGGATGGAAGTATTTTCGGCACCCACTTGGTGTGCAAGGTCGTGTTCTTATGTGATGCCTTCAAAGCCTTCATAGTTTGATTTAAAGTTTCCTTTGGTCTCCAACATTCTCTTTGGTTTTCCTCTTTTATAAACTTTGGATTTAAGCCCTTTTGCCCCACTTGGTTGGATAGTAGCATTCCCTATAGGTTTGATCTTGGAGGGTGAAATCACATCTCGACTTTTACATGAAGCATAGGGAAGGAGTCTTCTTCATCTAGTTAAACTCATTCCAAAGATGGTTCTTCCTTGCTTTTGTACTATCAAAAAAGAAAGTCTCTAGGGCATCCCAAGTCCCTTGAGATGCCTGGCATCCTCTAGTATGCAGTAATAGAAAATCAGAGATAGACTTGAGTATGTATGACCTTGCTTGAGCATCCCTTGCACACCAAAGTGTGAGCCTATCTGTTTCCTCTTAAGTAGGTTCTCCTTTGCATCTTGGAATGGGCATTGCTTCATCACCTCATACAATCCCATACAGTTTTCTTCCTTGCATATAAGCCTCCATTTCCAAGTAGCATAATTGTGTCTACCAAGCTTCTCTACCATTTATGGAAATCCAACTCCCATCTTGAAGTTGCTCCGATACCACTAAAAGAAAGTTTGAGAAGTTTGGAGAGGCTTGGACAGTTGAGTTGTCAAGTGGTGAATTTGGTCCTGCAAACTAGCAGACGACCAGTCCTAACTCTTTGGATATGTAACGTAGACCTTGTAGTCTTGGGTTTACTGCAACAAAACCCAATAGGCTTTGGAACATCGACAAGAACAATTTGATGCAAAATAGATAACTTGCACCTTGACTAGCTCACAAAAACCTTTTAAAAATGGATGGAAGTTTTGACTTCAAATACTGGAAGCAGTCAGCAAAGTAAAAATTGGAAAAATTCCTCCTACGAGAGGTTCATGAATATGGTTGGCATGCTAAAATGCATAAAATACCTAATTTATAAAAACTATACAAGGATCAATCACCTTAATAGTGAACTACTATCATTCCGATTTTTCAGGGATGTGTAGAGAATGACCGCGAGACTGAAAAATTGCATTACTCTAAAAGTAATGAATAAAGTGAATTGAACATTTGTACACATAAACTAGATAGTTCTACCTTTCCAATGAATGCTTTAACAATGGGAATTAAGCTCTATGGAGAGAGCAAAGATCTCCGCAAGTTGACTCAATTTGAGGAAGAAGGAGTAGAGAACAAAAATGGCACCAAGCAATGATAAAAGAGTATATCCATTGCTTCAAACCAACAATCTATGTATATGTATATGTATATGTATATGTATATGTATATGTATATGTATATGGATATGTATAGGTATATGTATATGTATATGTATATGTATATGCATATGTATATCTATATGTATATGTATATGTATATGTATATGTATATGTATATGTATATGTATATGTATATGTATATGTATATGTATGTGTATATGTATATGTATATGTATATGTATATGTATATGTATATGTATATGTATATGTATATGTATATGTATGTGTATATGTATGTGTATATGAATATGTATATGTATATTTATATGTATATGTATATGTATGTGTATATGTATGTGTATATGAATATGTATATGTATATTTATATGTATATGTATATGTATATGTATATGTATATGTATATGTATATGTATATGTATATGTATATGGATATGCATATGTATATGTATATGTATATGGATATGCATATGTATATGTATATCTATATGTATATGTATATGTATATGTATATGTATATGTATATGCATATGTATATGTATATGTATATGTATATGTATATGTATATGCATATGCATATGTATATGTATATGCATATGCATATGTATATGTATATGTATATGTATATGTATATGTATATGTATATGTATATGTATATGTATATGTATATGTATATGTATATGTATATGTATATGTATATGTATGTGTATATGTATGTGTATATGTATGTGTATATGTATGTGTATATGTATGTGTATATGTATGTGTATATGTATGTGTATATGTATGTGTATATGTATGTGTATATGTATGTGTATATGTATATGTATATGTATATGTATATGTATATGGATATGCATATGTATATGTATATGTATATGGATATGCATATGTATATGTATATGTATATGTATATGTATATGTATATGTATATGTATATGTATATGTATATGTATATGTATATGTATGTGTATATGTATGTGTATATGCATATGTATATGTATATGTATATGCATATGTATCTGTATATGTATATGTATATGTATATGTATATGTATATGTATATGTATATGTATATGTATATGTATATGTATATGTATATGTATTGTATATGTATATGCATATGTATATGTATATGTATATGTATACGTATAGGTATATGTATGTGTATAGGTATATGTATAGGTATACGTATAGGTATATGTATAGGTATATGTATAGGTATATGTATGTGCATATGTATATGTATATGTATATGTATATGTATATGTATATGTATATGTATATGTATTGTATATGTATATGTATATGTATATGCATATGTATATGTATATGTATATGTATACGTATAGGTATATGTATGTGTATAGGTATATGTATAGGTATACGTATAGGTATATGTATAGGTATATGTATAGGTATATGTATGTGCATATGTATATGTATATGTATATGTATATGTATATGTATATGTATATGTATATGTATATGTATATGTATATGTATATGTATATGTATATGTATATGTATATGTATATGTATATGTATATGTATATGTATATGCATATGTATATGTATATGTATATGTATAGGTAATTGTATATGTATATGTGTTGATATATTTAGGTAGTGATGTGTGTTAACACACTAGGACCGCCGGGGCACTTTTTTCCCTCTTTAGGAGGTTTTTTTCCCCCGGCTTGTATATACGCCTATTGCCCTAATGGGCTACTTATCTTTGTACATTCTCTAGTAATACATTCAGTATTGTGTGTTTGTGCTCCAAGCTTCTTCTTCTTCCTTGTGCTGTTCGCGTGCTTCTACAGACGTCTAACTCCAACAATTGGTATCAGAGCAGGTCATCGCTTCATCTAGGGTGCCGTCGACACTCCTCCGTTTGCAGTCTCAGAATCACACAAATTTTGGTGAGCATACTTAGCGTGTTTCCGAGATCAAAACAGCTTTGCTATGTGGTGCCGAAATCGTGATCTGAGCTTGTTTCGGCCTCTGAACGCACTATCATAGTGCTTGTGCAGGCTATTTTGTCTTTTTTTGCCAAAGGTATATACCAGTTTCTGTTCGCCAGTTTAAGCGTCTCGAAGTCTGCTATAGGTCTAGCAGAACTCGTCTGGGCAGTTCCGTTCAACTTTTTGAGATACAGTCGATTTTCTGCATCAAGGTATTTTAGTCACCGGCCATGGCTGAAAGCAGTGATGTATTCCGTATGTTGGCTGAGGACAAGTTGGATGGTACCAACTACCCATTATGGGCTTATATGATGCGACATGTATTGGTTGCAAAAGGACTGTGGAACATTGTGCAGGGTGTTGAAAGACGTCCTGTTACACCTGTAACAACAGGTACTGCAAATACAGGTGGTGGAGCTGATGAAGATGGTATCGAAGATGATATTCTGCAGATTCCTGTTCGTGCTACTGTTTCTGTTGCACCTACTGTAGAGCAAATTCGTTGGGATGGCAGAGATGCTCAAGCACATGCATTGATAGCTTTGTCTGTCAAACGTGCTATTATTCCTCACATTCGCTCTTGCAGAACAGCAAATGATGCTTGGGATACACTTACCACTTTGAACCAGGCTAGGAATGAGGCTCGTGTTGCTTACCTCCGAAAACAGTTGGAGAGTGAGCACATGAATGAAGGTGATTCTATGGACAGTTTTCTCACAAAGATCAAAGACCTGAAGGAACAATTGATTTCTACTGATGAGGTTATACCAGATAGCTCACTTGTGCAGACCGTTCTGAATGGTCTTCCTGATTCATAACAGAGTTTTGCCTCTACTCTTCGATTGATGATGAAAGGCAATCCAAATGCCTTGTCATTTGAGGAGTTAGTCTCTGTTCTGTTGCAGGAAGATCAGTCCAGGCAGAACAGGTCCATTATGCGTGTTGCAGATCAAGCTTTCCTGGCTAGTCAGAAGGGCAAAGGAAAATGGAGCTCTTCTACTAGTAAGCAGAAATCTGCAAATGCTGCACAATCAAAGAACCAGGATAAAGATGAGAAGAAATCAGAAAAGCAGAAATTGTTTTGCAAGTACTGTAAAGGAAATGATCATATCATAAAGAACTGTCGAAAACTGGCTGCAAAAGAGGCAAAGAAGAAAGAGGCTGGAATGGTTGTTGCAGAGGCCTCTACACCAAAAACAGAGTCTGCAAATCTTGTGCAGGAAGAAGAATGTGTGTTTACTACTATCTGCAGTTTTGACCCATCTTCTCATGATCAGTGCATGTCTTCAGTAGACTCAGGTGTTTGGTACTTTGACAGTGGGTCGACCAAACATATTACCTCGCAGCGCAGTTTCTTCTCTTCACTCGAGCCTGCCCCTACAGGGAATACTGTTACATGCGCCAACAACTCCTCTTATCCTCTTATGGGAGTTGGTAAGATCATTTTGACTACTGCTGATGGTAGTTCTTTCACTTTGTTAGATGCTCTATTTGTGCTAGGGATCAAGAAGAATCTGTTATCAGTTTCTGCATTAGCCAAGATTGGCTTGGTTGTGAAATTTGTTGATGACAGATGTACAGTTCATGATCTATCAAATGGCGATGTTATTATTGCTTCTGGCATTTTATGTCGTGGGATGTATAAGCTCATAGACTATGAAAGATCTGTGAATGATTCGGCATGTGCAGTTCATGATTCTCAGGCTATGTCAGATGCAAAGCTTTGGCATGCACGCTTTGGTCATCTGAATTTTGCTAGTTTGCTACACCTGCAGAAATCTGAAATGGTGTCCTCTTTGCCCAATCTTGAGGCACCTGGAAAACATGTTTGTGAGGGCTGTATTCTAGGCAAAATGCAGCGTTCATCCTTTCCAAAAGATGGTTCAGTTCGGGCTACGGAGAAATTGCAGCTTGTACATAGTGATGTCTGTGGTCCTATGCAGACACCCTCTTTTGGAAATTACCTTTACTTCGTGACTTTCATTGATGATTTTTCCAGGCATGCATGGGTATATCCACTCAAAGCAAAGTCCGAAGTGTTCATGTGCTTTAAACAGTTTTTGGTTTTGGCTGAAAATCTGTCAGCATGTAAAATGGGCACCCTCCGTTCGGATCGAGGGGGGGAATATATGTCTTCTGATTTTAATGCATTTCTAGCTCAACGTGGGATAAAACACCAGTGTACAGTGCCGTATACACCTCAATAGAATGGAGTTGCTGAACGAAAGAACAGGTCACTCATGGAGATGGCGAGGTGCATGGTCAAGAGTCAGGCTTTACCACATAGTTTCTGGCTTGAGGCAGTCATGTGTGCAGCATATGTACTGAACAGGTGTCCGACTAAAGCACTGCAATTTGTCACTCCATATGAGGCTTGGCATGACCGCAAGCCATCTGTTGCTCATCTGCGTGTTTCTGGTTGTTTGGTATATGCATTAGTGCCTGAACAACATCGCAGAAAATTGGATGATAAAGCAGTTAAATGTATGTTTGTTGGATACAGTTCTGAAAGTAAAGGCTATCGCCTGTATCATCCACAGATTAAACGCATTCTGGTTAGCCGTGATGTTGTATTTGTGGAAGATGCTATTCAGCCATTGCTTTCATGTACTAAGGAGACATCTGTTAGCTCCAAAGACATGTATGATACTTTGATGCCTCTTTTTACAGGTGGACACTCTAGTGCTGGTCCTAATGAGGCAACTTCTCAACCTTTGCAGGTTTCATATGATGATGCAGATCATTCCATTTCTGATGCAGATTTACATGATGCACTTGTTGATGAGAGAGCTCATATTGAGCAGGCAAAAACTATGCCAAAATGGCTGGTGCAGACTTTGCGTGACAACAAATTAGATGCACCTTTGTCATATCATACTCGTTCAGGCTCTCATAGTGCCTCCTTTGCATCAAATTGCTATGCTATGGCTGCGTCTAGTCTCTGTGATGAGAATGAGCCTGTTTCTTTTGATGAAGCACAAAATTCAGAAAATTGGATGGCTGCTATGCAATCTGAATATGATGCTATCATGAAGAATGGTACATGGTCTTTATGTGACTTGCCTCCTAGCAAGAAGGCGATTGGCACTAAGTGGGTATACAAGCTGAAGTGTAAACCTGATGGTACAGTTGACACGTATAAGGCTAGGCTTGCTGCAAAGGGTTATGCGCAGGAAAGAGGCATTGATTTTGATGAGACCTTTACACCTACATGCCGTATGACTATTGTTCGGAGCATTTGTGCACTTGCAGCCCATCATGGTTGGAATGTACATCAGTTGGACATTAAAACAACATTTATGAATGGTGACTTGCATGAAGAAGTGTATGTTTTTCAGCCCCGTGGCTTTGTGCAAAAGGGCATGAAAACCAGGTGTGCAGATTAAAGAAGGCATTATATGGTTTAAAGCAAGCACCACGTGCTTGGTATGAGAAGATACATGCCTATCTGATTGCACATGGTTTTGAGAACAGTTCAACTGAAAGCACCTTATATGTTAAGCGTGCTAATGATGTGCTTCTGATCATTGTTGTCTATGTTGACGACATGCTGCTCACTGGTCCTATTGAGAAGCATATTGCTGATTTTAAGGCTGATTTGCATGCCTCATTTGAGATGTCTGATTTGGGGCATTTGCATCACTATTCGGGCATTCAATTTATGCATGTTGATGGTGGAATGGCTTTGTGTCAAACGAAATATATTGACACATTATTGCAGCGTTTTGGCCTTGAAGACTGTAAGCCTATTGCCACTCCTATGGAGACAGGTTTATGATTGAGTCTTCATGATGCTGGAGATGCATTTGATGCTGTTCTCTATCAGCAGGCTGTTGGATGCTTGATTTACTTATCCATTACTCGGCCAGATATTCAGTTTGTTGTCTCACAGATGAGCAGGTTTATGCATTGCCCAAGAGTCACGCATTGGAAGGCGGTTAAGCGCATCTTTCGCTACTTGAGTGGTACTCGGCTACTTGGGTTGTTTTATCCCAAGGGGGGATCACTACCGCTAGATTTGCATGCTTTTTCTGACTCAGATTGGGCTGGTTGCTATGACACTCGTGTGTCCACCAGTGGTTTTTGCTTCATGCTTGGTAGCTCATGTATATCTTGGTTGAGCAAGAAGCAGCCTACTGTGGCCACTTCCAGTTGTGAGGCTGAGTATAGGGCAGCTTTCATAGCGACTATTGAGTGTGTGTGGCTCAGACGCCTTATGGCTGATTTGGGTGTTGGTCAGTCTTCTACCACCACCGTCTTCACTGACAGTCAGAGCGCATTGGCAGTTGCGAGGAACCCTGTGTTCCATGCTCGCACTAAGCACATTGAGGTGCATTATCACTATGTCAGGGAGAGGTTCTCTGCTGGGGAGATCAGCTTGGCATATGTGCCCACGCAGGAGAACATTGCAGACCTTTTCACGAAGGCTCTGCCTAGGGAGAAGTTTAAAGCTTTCCGCAAAGCTTTGGGCTTACTTCCTTTTGTGGAGTGATTTCCACATAGCTTGGCACTTCCTTATACATGAGTGCCAGCTCCTTGTTCACCGCATCACTCCCAGGGGGGATTTGTTGATATATTTAGGTAGTGATATGTGTGAACACACTAGGACCACCGAGGCACTTTTTTCCCTCTTTAGGAGGTTTTTTTCCCCCGGCTTGTATATACGCCTATTGCCCTAATGGGATACTTATCTTTGTACATTCTCTAGTAATACATTAAGTATTGTGTGTTTGTGCTCCAAGCTTCTTCTTCTTCCTTGTGCTGTTTGCATGCTTCCGCAGACGTCTAACTCCAACAATATGTATATGTATATGTATATGTATATGTATATGTATATGTATATGTATATGTATATGTATATGTATATGTATATGTATATGTATATGTATATGTATATGTATATGTATATGTATATGTATATGTATATGTATATGTATATGTATATGTATATGTGTTGGTGCAAAGTCCAAGCCCACACATTTGGCTTGAGGTTCATAAATATGTAAAGTCCCATGAAAACCATTGCTAGTGGAGATTTACCACTTTACCTTTGTAAAAGTCATTTCTTTTGACATAAGAATATTTGTAATTACATACCA
>CM035433.1:126398625-126406125 GCA_020310875.1 Ceratopteris richardii
TTGCAGAAGTGTTTTTGCTAATTCCCTTAAGGTCAAAGGGTGTTCAAAGTAATCGGGAAGGTCCAGGTGAACCCCTCTTTGGGGCAAAAGTGACGAATTAAAAGGAAAAAAATAAAGGCATGTGAAGCGGCTGTGTACGCACATGTGGAAATATAGCCGCCCAATCAAATTTTTGTTTTGGTCTAAAGTCACTACAGGACAAAGTAGTGAGTCGTTGGCCGCCTCCTAACAAGACAATCTTGGGGACATCAAAGGAAGGCCAAGAGTCTAGTGCAGTTAGGAGCGTACGGGACCAACACACTTCAAGAAGGAAAGCAAAGGCTATTCTACACATGTGAGAGAAAGCAGAGAGGGTCGAAGTAGAAGCAAGAAAGAGAAGTGCGGAGACACCAGTGTGCGACGACACTATGAAAGGGAAGTAAAGAGTGCAAGAAGGGTGGCTAAGGAAGGGTGCAAGGAATGCGAAGCTAGACCCCACCGATCACAAGGTCTCTTACCGTGATCAGGCCGCAAAGGTATTCATCCCTCAGCTTGGTGGAAGCTTGGTGCAAGGTATGCACAAGGAGAAGCTTGAAGCAAGTGAAGGACTGGTGCAGAAGAGGCCGGTTGCTGGAAGACTTTGGGATAATTGGTCTTTTGTGATTGAGCATTCTCTGTAGTTGTGCCCAAAAGTATTAACTTGGGTTGTGCTAAACAGTGTAATTGTTCTACTGTAATCAAAACTCAAGATTCAAGGTGTGCTTCTGCAGAAGTTTGTCAAGATTAATTCCTCTCTTGTTCTTTTCTTTTTCTCCTACAAACCCTCAAACTCCTTCTCCTCCAAGGATTCCCCAATAAAATTTGGCACGCCCGGTGGGACCTCCAAGGAGATTTGAGCATAGGAGAAGATCTATTGCAATTGGAGAACAATATTCCAGTATCGACAGTAATACTCCAGTTGACTAAAGAGGTACATACTTATATCAAGTGTCTCATATTAAGTGAACTATGAACAGCTCATGACCGCGACCCGGTCACAAACCTTGAGGGTCACGTGCAAGCAGACAAGAAGAAAGGCGGTCAGAAGATCATTGAGTCCACTTTCATCAACTTCATCGGTAAGAAGCATGGCAGGGCAGGTTGACCTAGAAACCTTACTCTCCAGATTAAACATAAAACTTCCCTCTTTCAGAGGTTTAGCTCATGAGGATCCAGATGAGCACATTTGAAGATTTCTAGCATTATGCAAGACTAGAGGTCTAATGGGTAGGGAAGATGCCTTCTTGATACTCTTCCCTGCCACATTGGAAGGATTGGCAGACAAGTGGTTTAGCCAGTTTGCTGAAAACCACTTTACCTCTTGGGATTTGATGAAAGAGGCCTTCAAAAATCAGTTTCAGCATGGCAACACTACGGAGATCATTATAGAAGAGCTAGAAAACTTGAGATTGGGTCCAGGAGAAAAGTTCCCAGAGTTTGTGACCAGGGCCAAAGCACTAATGGCTAAACTACCAGATCCACCGCATGATTTCTTTGTCAAGAAGTGGTTAGCCAAACCCCTACCTGTGGTCACCCAATGCAAAATAAAAGAGTTAGTGTTACCTACCGCCTCTATTGAGGAGTTCATCAATACGGCCACACGCTTGGAGCAGATAAGGCACCAGTATGGTGCAACTTCTTCCCAACCAACCTATGGTACAGAACTGGAGGACCCAGTGATCCAGTTAAGAAGGGAGCTGGAGGGCTTGAAAAGGAATAAGCCCTACACAGAGGAGGAGACTGCTGTGGCTCAGCTGAGAAGGGAGATTGAAGCACTCAAGCTCCAAAAGGAGGAGGAGGCCCAAGCAAAAGAATTAGCTCAGCTGAGACAGGAATTGCAAGAACTCAAAGGAGGCGGTATCAAGAGTGGACTCTGGTGCTCCATGTGCAGCAAGCAAGGGCACATAGTAAGTGAATGTCCTCTGCTAAACGTGACTTGTCAATTATGTAGGAAAGTTGGCCATGAGGCCCATGAATGCCAACCCAGGGGAATGCCTGCAACGACATACTGGACACAGGGAGGACCCTGCCACCAGCAAATGTAATGGCAGCCACAGCAAACCAAGGTAACAACTATAATCCTAGACCAAGGAATAATTTTGCAAATGGGCCTAGAAGGCCCATCATTTGCTTCAGATGTGGAGAGTGCGGGCATTACCAATCTAGGTGCACTCTCCCAGAAAATGCCCCCCCTTGCAAGAACTGTCCAGAGGCCAGGGATCACTATACAAACTGTTGTCCTAAGAATCAAGCTTCTACTTCCAGACCCCATCTCCAAATGATCTCTGTATACAAGGAGGAAACATTACCTCAGGTCAATGAGCCCTCACCGTCTACCAGGGTGGTACAATTAGAAGAACTTGAACCTTTTACAGTGCAGACAAGAAGCAAGGGGAAGGCTCAAGTGGACATAAGTCAAGAATCAATGATTAGGGGATTCAACAAAGACAAGGTTGCAGCTGAAGACAAAGCAACCACAGGCGTAGACCCAAAACAAAAGAAAACTTCATAGGCACCAGTGATGTCATTGGGCATGCTTTCATCAGGGCTCAGGAAGAGTTGGATAAGTCAAGTGGAGCCCATTCTTTTAATTAGTCGGAAGCTTCAAAACTACTCAAGTCTATGAAGAAGGAGGTTAGCATTTTTTATCTAATAAAGATGGATGGAAAATTTAGGTCAGAGTTATTGCAGATAATTGATGAGGCTTCTACTACAAGTTTAGTGGCCAAGACTGCTGTTTTACATAAAGGGATAATTATAGGGGACGCACCCCTTACAGATTATAAAAGTCCTCGACTGACAGTATCTATTAAAGATCATGAATTTCAGGGAGTTATTGTGGATGGTGGTTCTGGCATCAACTTGATGCCTGGACATACAATGGAAAAGATTGGACTCCACCCTTCTAGGCCTAGAAATTTCACCATTACCCTGGCAGATCAGAGCAAAGTAAGGCCTGTCGGAGTGATTCCAAGAGTCCCACTTGAAATACAAGGTAATGTGTTCATATTAGATTTTGTTGTTTTAAGATTGCCCCGGGTTGAAGGAGGATTTCCCCTCTTAATTAGGAGACCATGGTTGAGACACGCAAGTGTCATCCATGATTGGGGCAAAGACACTATGTGGGTACAAAAGAAAGAGCAAGAGCTGACGCAGCTTCACTTGGAAGAAGGCCCGGATAATCAAGGAAACACTAGCATGATGCAAAAGGTCGGCATTTGCATGGAACCAGAACCAGAAGATCAACCCCACATAGATTTTGAGGAAGAAGAGGATATTCTAAAGTGGCTGCATGCAGGCAACTCTTCTTCTTGTTTTGGAATTTTTCTCAATAATTCTTGCACAACTGAAGATTATGATGAAGGTGACAAAAAAGTCCAGGTTGATGGGTTGGGAGAGCCTATCACGGACCACAGAAGGGGCAGAAAGACACCCCTCAACTACAACTCAGAGGAGGATATCAAATCTACAAATAAGGCAGATGCCAAGGCTAAAGGCAAGGTAACAGACTCTAGTGAAGAATACTCTTTTCCTATTCAAGAAATACCTGCAGGATGGATGTAGGAAAAAGAGGAACACATTGAAATTCAGGAGACACCTGCTTATGAAGCAATGCACAGAAGACTAGTGGAAGAAGAAAAGGAAGGATATGAGCACAAAGAGAGTATGGTAGAGAGAAATCCTGTCAAAGAAATACATTTAGATACTCAAAACAATAACCGACCAGTTTTGGTGGCCACCTGGTTGTGGAACTACCAAGGGATTCTGGAAAAGGTCAGAACATTCTTGAACCACTACACAGATGTTTTTGCATGGCATTAGAAGAATCTAGAAGGAGTACCACCAAGTTATGGAGAACACAGAATTCCTTTGATAGAAGGAGAAAAGCCGGTGAGAGGGAAAAGTTATAGGTTGAATCCCAAGTATGCTGAAGCTGTCTATTCCGAAATTCAGAAAATGGAAGATGCAGGCATTATCATTCCTGTAGAACATTCGGAGTGGCTATCTCCCATGGTGATAGTGCCAAAGAAGAACACTAACAAGATCAGAATCTGTGTGGATTTTAGGGCATTGAACAAAGTCACGGTTCCAGACGGATTTCCAATGCCATTTGCTGAGCAGGTCATAGAAGAAGTAGTTGGTCATTCCCTTTATAGCTTCATGGATGGATTTAGTGGATACAATCAGATATCCATTCACCCTGGGGATCGGGAGAAGACAACATTCATTACTCCTTGGGGAACTTATGTATATCTGAAGATGCCCTTTGGGTTAAGAAATGCTCCAGCTACCTTCAACCGAACAGTTAATCTCATTTTTGGACCATTGCTACTAGAGTCGTTAAGAATCTTCATGGATGACTTTTCATCTTTTTCAGGTACTCTTAAAGAAACTCCTTTGGACTGTTTAGAGAAGCATCTGCTTCAATTAAAACAAGTTTTTGAGAGGTGTAGAGAAACGAAGCTGAAACTGAATCCAAACAAATGCCACTTTTTGGTGACCGAAGGTACTTTGTTAGGGCATGTGGTATCTTCCAAAGGTATGGCACCTGATCCAGACAAAATCAGGGCTATATTAAAATTACCTAGGCCTAAATCTTCAAAGGAGATTCAAAGTTTTCTAGGCCATACAGGATACCACCGCAGATTTATTAAAATGTATGCAGATATAGCCAGACCTTTGGCTAGGCTCACAGGCAAGGAGGTTCCTTTTAAATGGGATCAAGAGGAGGAAAAAGCATATCAAACACTAAGGTCAAAGTTAGTGTCTGCTCCCATTTTGATCACACCTGAGTGGTAAAAAATATTTCATTTACATGTGGATGCCAGTGCATACGCAGTAGGGGCAGTTCTAACACAACCTAGTGAAGAATTTAAGATGGACAGACCGATTCAATATGCCAGCAGAATTTTATCTAAGGCTGAAAGGAACTACAGCACTACAGAAAGAGAAGCCTTAGCCATGATTTTTGCTGTCCAAAAATTTCAGCATTACTTATTGGGAGTGAAATTTGTTATTATAACTGATCACCAACCTCTAAAGTACTTACTCAACAAACCACAAGCCACTGGTAGAATATGGAGGTGGTTATTGTTATTCCAGGAGTTTGATTTCTCGGTAATTCATAAACCAGGTAGAGAGAATGTTATGGCGGATCACCTGTCCAGAATAAGTATGATGAATCAGACCAGTGGAATCAATGATGATTTTCCCAATGCTCATCTGTTTGTTGTACAAGCTCAAGGTTGGTATGATGATATTAAGCAGTTCATTAAGACTGGGCTGTATCCAGAAAAGGCTAGTGCTGTACAAAGGAAGAGACTGCTAATCAAGAGTAGACCATATACCTTCATTAAAGATAAATTATATAGACAAGGCAAGGACGACAGGGTTAGGAAATGCTTGGAAGAAGATGAAGTGAGGGAAGTATTGCACTCTGCACATGAAGGAACAGGTGGTGGGCACCATCCAGGGCATATCATGAGCCAGAGAATACTGGATGCTGGTCTATGGTGGCCTACACTATTCAAGGACGCAGATGAATGGAGAAAAACATGTGATGTGTGCCAGCGGTGTGGCCCTAAGCCCACCAAGCAGAGGCATAATCCGTTGATTGTTTCCACTTCTTGGCAACCATTTGAGAAGTGGGGATTAGACTTTGTCGGGCCTATATACCCCGTGGCGGTTCCTAAAAGAGAAAAGTACTTACTGATAGCCATTGACTACGCGACCAAATGGGCTGAAGCTATTGCATCCACGGACTGCACTGCACAAACTGTGGCTGATTTCTTATACAGTAACATCATTTGCAGGTTTGGATGTCCACTTGAAATATGTACCGATCAGGGTACTCATTTTGTCAACAAAGTACTGCAGGAAATTTCCAACAGGTATCAAATTTTACATAGGACTTCTTGTGCATACTACCCACGAGCTAATGGTCAAGCCGAATCAACCAACAAAGTATTGATTTCAATGCTAAGAAAGGAATGTATGTTACAGCCTACTTCTTGGGGACAGGCTTATCTTGGTACATTATGGGCATACCGATTGGCCTATAAAGAGACGGGGTATTCTCCCTTTCAACTAGTTTATGGCCTCATTCCCATTGAACCATTTGAGTTCACCAAAGGCTCTATCCGAACGGAAGGAGTTGAGAAAAATGGGATAGAAGTTCCAGCCCGACTAACTGCTTTGCATAAACTGGAAGAATCAAGGATTTTAGCCTCCAAACAGTTAGAGAAGATTCAGATACAAAGAAAGGAGACTCATGACAAAAATTAATGGCACAACAACTTGAAGCCTGCTGATTTAGCTCTACTACACAGACCACAGATTTCTACTCAAACCAAAGGAAAATGGATCCCTCACTGGGAAGGACCTTTTCGCATTTCGAAGATGCTTCAGTGGGGTGCTGTGCAGTTAGAAACACTCAATGGCGACACCCTGCCATTAGTAAATATTTCCAGACTCAAAGCTTATCATAAAATGTCATAACAATCGCACTTTCATAAATTCTGTTCCTAATAGTTTTGGTTTTTTTTAAATAATAAAATAGCATAATTAAAAATGCTAACGCATTTTGGGCGACATTTTTCTTTTTTTTCATTAAGCACTCAATTCAATTAAAAATCACTAACTGGAAATTAGGCGTCAATTTTTTTTTCATGGCTCTTATTCTACTCAACATCTTTAAATGAGAACCCTTTCTTTGTTTATCTATTGGATGAATGAGATTGAAGTTTGCTTCTCCTCTCTTTTGAGCACTCTTTTAAGCTGAACCAACCCTTTTCTGTGAGGTAATCTCACATTCCTCATTGCTATATAATGAGACCCCTCATTCATTCTTGCTGACCTCAGCTTCAGCAACACGACCCCTCAATATCCTCATCGATATCCACTGCAACAATATCATCATCAATGCTCAGGCCGAGTTTTAGCCCAGAGGAACTCTGTTGCCGACATGCAGAGTAGATCTCCTCTTCATATCGCAACCCCACCCTTCTTCTCTCCCTCCCCCTCCATCTCTCGCCGCTAGCCCCCTCTCCCTCCCCCTCCATCTTCCCCCGCCTACCCCCTCCCCCTCCCCCTCCATCTCCCCCGCCCAACCCCCCTCCACCCCCCACCGCCGACCGCCGACCGCCCCTCTCCCTCCCCCTCCCCCTCCATCTCCCCCGCACAACCCCCCTCCCCCTCCATCTCCCCCCGCACAACCCCCCTCCACCCCCCACCATCGACAGCCCATCTTCCTCACCCTCCGTCTAACCCCGACAGCGCCCTCTCCCTCCCCCTCCATCTCCCCCCGCACACACCCCCTCCACCCTCTACCTCCCCCTCCATCTCCCCCCGCACAACACTCCCTCCACCCCCCTCCGCCAGCAGCGCCCTCTCCCTCCCCCTCCATCTCCCCCCGCACACACCCCCTCCACCCTCTACCTCCCCCTCCATCTCCCCCCGCACAACACCACCTCCACCCTCTAC
>CM035433.1:126411125-126548625 GCA_020310875.1 Ceratopteris richardii
GATAAATTCCCAGTAATCGATGGTTCAATCTTCAACTAAGCATGACTCATTCATGTTCCATGAGCAAAACCTGGGAACAAGTGCTTCCCTTTTTTTTTTTTTTTTTTTTTTTTTTTTTTTGGAACAATACAAAACAAGAAGACAAAAGTTAGTATCAATAGAAATGTTCGACATATGTCACTGTGCTCTTGTGCATGGGATTCTCAAGTGTGTCTATGCACGGCCGTGTAATGTGGCCCTATATTACTGCATACTTTGGAAATGCATGACCTAAATGGTGCAAAAGACAGGGTTGTGCAAGGAGCACATGGTTGTTGCTCGTTCGAGGCTTTCGATGTTATTTGTGGAGGTTGATGCCGACCTTGGTGGAGGTATCCATTGAGTCTCGAACTGATGTGATCCTCCTTATTGGAGTCCATTTTAGAACATCATTTGGCACTGTAGAGGTCACTTCAGGCGTCTTTCTCTTTGGATGCTTTCTGAACTGTGGTATCCAGTGTGGCTGATGCTTTGGTTCGGTGGAGGCTACTTGCACTTTTGGCTTCCAAACCCATATCCTTTTTGCATGTCTTCCTACTAATGTTGAAGAGCTGATTTGATCTTCCTTTGGTCTCTGTACGTGGTTCTTACCCTTTTCTCTTTTTGGCTTCTTTGTTGAAACCTTTTGCATGTGGGAGAACAAAGGTTGTTGTGGGTGTAGGATCTTCTTAGGTACCCACATCTGTAATTGCCCTTGTTGAGCTGCAGCTAACTTCTTAGGCACCCAAACTTGTTGGATATCTTGTGATGGAGCTTGTCTGAGCTGCTTCCTTCGTCTTCTGGCCTGGTTAGTGTGCATGGATGGGATTTGTGGTGGTAAGGCTGGTGGTTGCTCTCCTTTGCGTACCCAGATCTGCTTCATGCCCGGAACCGCTTTTTTATCGAATGGTGTCTTTCTATTTGATGTAGCAGTTGTCGTGAACGGTTGTGTTTGCTTGTGTGGTGGGCTCACTACTGTGGCTACTTGAGTCTTTGGAGAAGAAGAAAGATCCACCCGCCTTCGAACCTGGTCTTCCACGATTGACTCCTTCTGCATCATAGAGCTTTTGACACATACAACATCTTCTTTCCTATGATTAGTCTTGGAAGAACTAAGAGAGTGTGTGGTGCCATGATCTAGGAGCATGCAGTTCTCTAATTCTAATGTAATGCATTGTTCATGTACCCAAAGTTGAAGAATTTGACTTCTTAGGTTTAAGTTAACTGCATGATCATAGATCCAATCCTGACCCAAGACAAGTGGTTCTGTAAGGTTCTCATCTTGACATACTAGCGCTTTGACTTTCATTGGAACATCTTGAAGGTAGATGGGAAGTTCCACCTCGCCCAAACAAGGGGTTTCCACACCTCCCAATCCTATGAGGTAAGCTTCTATGGGATTGATGTTCAACCCCAAGTCTTGGCAGTAGGAAAGTTTAACTGCACTACTTGCTGCACCTGAGTCAATCAATGCTTTCACCGTCCTTGCACCCTTCCCTTGTCCTATCTCTATGGTCACAAAGGGTCTTCGGTCAATGACCTGAGAAGTCGCAATGCCTGACTTTTGACACATATCCATGTGATATTTTGGGGCTTTTGAGTTGACATCTAGGCCTAATCGCCTTAACTTATTTTGCCTAATACGCTCTCTGGCCTCTTCCTGTGCTTCTTCTCTCACTCTTAACTCTTCTTCTTTTCGCTTCTTCGTAGTGTTGAGTCTCATTAGCATATCCTCAGCAAGAGGTTCTTGATATAGCTTGACTCTACAGCCACTAATATAGTTTGGCAAGATATCTCCTTCTAGAGTGGCCAACTGAACTGCGCCACTAGTGGAAATTCTATTAATGATCATGGGTCCATAACCTCTTTTTTCCAACTTACGGGCATGTTGTTTTAGTGTGTATACCAACACTAGATCTCCCTCTTTCAATCCCTTATCCTTGATGTGTGCATCAAAGTATGCCTTTTGCCTCTTCTTTGCAGCGTAGATGCCTGTTGCCGCTCGTAGCCTCGTTTCACCCAAGCGTTCGAGATCAAAGATCCTAGAGGACAATTCATGCCCATTCCACTCATACTCTTGTGCTACTTTTAAGGCAGGGATTAAGAAATCTAATGGTAGCACAGCGTTCTGTCCGAAGACCATCTGAAATGGGGTGGCATTGAGTACCGTTTTGTAGGCAACTCGATAAGCCCAAACAGCATGATGAAGTTGTTTGTCCCAATCAGAGCGTTTATTATTTACCAATTTTGTCAATACGTTACAGAGGATCTTATTGGTACTCTCGGCTTGTCCGTTGGCTTGTGGATGATAGGGGGCGGATTTCTTATGTATCACCAAGAATTCTTGGAGAAGATTTTCAATGACTTCATTCAAGAAGTGTGTGCCTCTATCGCTCACCAACTCTATTGGTAGTCCATATCTCGTGAACACATTCTCGAATAAGAACTTAGCCGTAGTCTGAGCATCATTCTTTGTTGTGGCTTTGACTTCTACCCACTTTGTAAGGTAATCTGTGGCTACAATGATGTATTCTGCATGGGAGTTTCTAGCTGGGGGGTTAATAGGACCAATGAAGTCTATGCCCCACTTCGAAAATGCACGTCCTCCCATCATTGGCCTCAAGGGCATCTCGTCTTTTCTCACTGGATATTGTGCACGTTGGCATGTGTCACATTTCTTCACATAGGTATGTGCATCCATATGAAGAGTGGGCCACCAAAGTCCTGAGAATAGAATGGTTTTAATCACTCGGTCAGGGCCAAAATGTCCACCTGCAACACCACTGTGTGCAGTCTCTAAGACCCTTAAATAGTCTGATTCATGAACGCACAGTCTTAAGTAACCATCTTTACCTCTTCGGTATAGGTTTTCTCCTACTAAGGCATAGCCTTGAGCCTCTTGCTCCATATTTCGTCTTCTTGCTAGACTGGCCTCTTTGGGTAATCTTCCCGATCTCATAAACTCTACCAATGGAGTACTCTAATCTGGAATTAATGATACTTGATAAAGGGTCGCATGCTCCACTGGTGGTTTCTCTCTACACATTGGACAATTCTTGATCCACTCATGTATTTCTTTGTCCATGCTAGGCCAATACACTCCTAAACGTTTCAAATTCTGCAATGTTCGTTGTTTAGAATAGTGATTTCCTAGCAATCCCTCATGAGCTTGCTGCAACCAACTACTATGTTCATCATCCTCGACACAACAAGCTAATACACCCTCAGTATCTTGTTTGTACATGCTTCCTGCCAATATGTGATATTTTTGTGATTTTACAATTTCTTCTTGTGATGTTTTCACATTCTTATTTGCAGGGCCGAAGGTTAGGACTGGTACCAACTTATTTGCCCATTTAGGAACAACTTCCAAATTGAACAGATAAGCATCAGGTAGTTCATCAGACACTCCTTGTGGTGACTCTCCTGAAGTAATGCGAGAAAGGTGATCTGCCCGAAGGTGGGTTCTACCTTTCCTGACAACAACTTCAAAGTCATACTCCATTAGTAAGAGGAACCATCTTACTAAGCGTCCAGTATTGCAAGGTTTATTGACCAAATATAACAAAGCTTGATGATCAGTGAAGAACTTGAACTTGTTGGCCAATAAATAGTGTCTAAACTTCTTTACAGCATATACCATGCCTAACCCTTCTCGCTCGGTTGTGGTATAATTTCTTTCGGCTGGGTTTAGTTGTCTACTAGCATATGCTATGGGCAAATCTAAATTCCCTTCACCTGTGGGTTGTGCCAGCACACATCCTATGGCATGATTGGATGCATCCACATGGACATGGAATGGTTTATTCCAATCAGGAGTGGTCAGTATTGGTGCTGTGCACAAACGTTTCTTCAGTTCATTGAAAGAATTTTCGCATTCGTCGTTCCACTCAAAATTAGACAACAAGGCATAAAGGGGTCTAGCTATGATCGCGTACATGTGGATAAACCTACGGTAATATCCACAATGGCCCATAAAGGCTTGTACCTCTTTAACATTCCTTGGCCTTGGCAGCTCCGCTATGGCTCGTACCTTATCTTCATCCGTTGAGATTCCATTCTTAGAAACAATATGACCGAGGATTTTACCTTGACGCACCATGAACACACACTTTTCTGGGTTCAGACACACTCGATATTCTCTACACTTGTTGAAGATTTGTCTGAGTTCAGGGATGTGAACCCTTCTTTCTTGGGAATGAGCACATAAATCATCCACATACACTTCTAAGCTCTTTCGCAAGAACTCTTTGAAGACATGACACATGAGCCTTTGGAATGTTGCAGGTGCATTGGTGAGCCCAAATGGCATCACCCGAAATGCAAAGATTCCCCACTCTGTAGCAAAAGCTGTTTTGTGTTGATCTTCTGGGGCAATGGCCACTTGATTGTAACCTGAAAATCCATCAAGGAAGCTATAAACTTCCTTGCCTGCAACACGCTCCAAAAGGTGTTCTGTGATTGGAAGTGGATAACTATCTCTAATCGTAGCGGCATTAACTTTTTTAAGGTTAATACACACTCGCAACTTCCCGTTCTTCTTGGGTACCACAACAATGGGGGACACCCATTCGGTATGCTCAATCTCATAGATGAATCCAGCCTCAATCAACCTATCAATTTCTTCTTTGATTTTGGCTGCATAGGTATCATTATATGTGTAGGGCTTCTGTTTGGTGGGCTTAGCATCAGTAGTCATGGGGATAGTATGAGAGCAAATTCTTGGATCTACCCCTTTCAAGTCTCTATAGTGCCATGCAAACACATCCCTATATTCCCTTAATAGAGCTATGAGCTCCATTTCTTCTCTTGCACTTAGGTCATCTCCTATATATGTGCATCTCTCTTCGTTCTCTTCAATGGTCACTACAATCTTCTTGGTCTTTTCTTTATTATCATATGATTCTCCTATGATGGCCTCTCTCTTAGGCATTCGTACCAAAATTTTGCGGTCGTCAACTTCATATTTCTTGAAGTTTTCTGGTAGTTCAAACAATGATTCCTCCTTTTCTTGTTTCACTGCTTTTCTTTTCTTTTTCTTTTGACTACTCTCACTTCCATCTTTTGAGTTTACTGTTTTAATACTTGTGAGAGGTTCTTCTTCTTTCTGGGTGAACACTCCTATATCTTCTAAATAGTGCTGCTCTGAGTTAAAGCAACTATCCATCACAATAGACTCCAGATCATCGTCATTCTCTTCCTCTTCTATGACATCACTAGGGTCACATTCTTCTAGCAAGGGTTGACACATGAACACTGAGATATCATAACCCTCCTCATCACAATGAGGTGTCCACTGTTCCTCATTGACAGCAATGTCCATGGTGGCTAAGATTTCTGGCCAGCCATGAGGCTCAAACTCCTCATCTGGAAAGATCATCGGTGTGTAGGCTGGGTCTCTAACTGGTCTATCTCCTAACGAAGTTCCTTCTTCTCTTGCCTTTAAACGTTTTTCCTCTTCCTTTGCAACCTTGCACATCCACAAATGAGTATCTTCATGCAGCCATGATGGATCAGGTGAACTTTCAGAATGCACAAAGATGGAATCTTCTTTTGCTTTGTGGATAGAATTCCACTGTAGGGGTGGTACATCTCTGAAGGTGTAATCCTTCAAATTGACCTTAGTGGTGACCCCTAAGTGCTGTAAGTACAAGGAGTTAGTTCCCCAATCCTGTACTATTTGCAATTGTCGTAGGAAGGGTCTTCCTAGGATCATCTCAAAGACATTATTTTTCTCAAAGTCACATATAGCAAATGTGTGCTCAAACTCTACACCACAAGTGGTTAGAGTGATCCCTTCTAGCAATCCTAGAGGTCTTTCAAAATGACCATCAGCCATTTGAAGCTTCATTCTAGTTGGTCTTAATGTGGGCTTGCCCCATTGCTTCCACAAGGAGGTGGTCGCAATAGCAACACCAGCACCTGAATCTATGATTGCTTTGGTTGTGTAACCTTGGTAGGTGATTGGAAGATAAGTATTACCTTCTTCACCCTCACACATGTCCCCTATTTTGTCTAGAGGTATCTCTGGTACCCTTTGCTTAGAGCCTACTTTTGGCATATTGGACTCAAGTTCTGGGACCTGATCCTTCACATGATTCCATAACTCAGGTTTTGCTTTGAGCAACTCTTCTACAGTGAGATGACACTGAACCTTAGTGTTCTTCACGACATCCGTGTTCCTTGGAACCACTGAGTCTTCATTTCTTACTAGTATTGTGGGAGCTCTAATCTGGAGTGATTCAGATTCCCATGGGCCTGGAAATTGAGGCAGTTCTTCTAAGGTATTAGATTCAAAATCTAATCTTTCGTCTTCTTGTTCTGCTTCATCTTCGTAAATAGATGGAATGTCTTGGGGAAATTGATCATGAAGATCATCAATCTCTGGAATAGGAGGGGAATTACCCTTCTCCTTGGCCCATTTCTCCTCTTGTATTTCCCGCAAGAACTCTTGAGAGTACTGTTGAATAGAAGGAGGTATTCCAGCATCCGTGGAATTAGGAACATAAGCTCCCCTTGGTGGTGAGCTTCCTCTTTCAATAACTGGTTGAGCCTGTGGAGGTAGAGAAACTTGTGGTTTGTTTACCAACTGCTCTAATCGTTCTAGTAAGCCCTAGAAATGCAAATCCGATTTGATAGAGTTTGTCTGATTGAACTTTTGACTAGTCTCAAGTATGGCTTGAGCTTGTTCTACCATTTTCATGCACATTTTCATCCGTTCAATCTCTAAATCTGCTCTAGGGTAACTCTTGTCTAGGTTTGCCGCTGTAGGCCCTTCTTGAAGTCGAGCCTGGTAGGCCTTGAACATCATGTCCAAGCCTTCTGGGGTTGGATCTGCAAGAACAGACCCTGGTTGCGGTCTATTTACAATGGGTGGTGGGGTGGGATGAGGTGGAGTGGATGGAGTTTCGGCATGCGAGGGGCTTTGAGATGCAATGTCTTCTATTTTTGTTTTCGCTTCTTTTAAGCTTTCTTCTAGTTCTGATAACTTTTTATTCCACTTGCGATTGGCCTTCTCTCTGGTATCCTTCCATGTTCTTGTTTTCCTCTTACTAGGCTCTCCCGATTCACTCGACTCTGATTGTTCTACTGGTTTATCCTGTTTTAAGGCTTGTGCTCTAGTGACAGCTTGTATAGGAGCCACATTGCTACTACTTGAACTTGGATCTGCCACTAAGCCTACCACATTAATGGGTGTAATCTTGGGTGCACTAGAGGGGTTTCTTGGACAATCTCTGGGGAGATGGTCTTTGCCACAATCAGGACAAAAAGCCTGTATTGTGATAGCCTGTCCTTGACTCGGAGATGGTGGGTGGGGACAGTCACGAATGAAATGGTCACCATGACATCTGAAACAAGATCCTCTAGGGGCTTGTGGTCTCATTTGTCTCAACTGGGGCCTAGGGTTAGGATTTGTGTACATGACATTGGAGTATTCTGGCTCCCAATTTTGCTCCATAGGCGGTGCCTCATATTGATACGAGTAAATCTCGCTATGTTCAGGTGACTCTGTGTAATAAGCATGTGGACTACCTTCATGGGAGTAGTCTGAACTATGAGCATGAGAGTCATTATCTGGTATCAATGGGGTTAGTGGCACCAAAGCTCTATTTGGATTTTCCTCTCCCATAGCATACTTGACTGGAATCACGTTGGCTGGAGCTGGTGGTTGGTTTACCAAGACAGGTTGTGGCCTATATGGTACCTGATATTGCTGTTGTGGTCTGTAATATGGCTGTTGGTATTGATTCTGATACCTACCTTGTGGGTAAGGTTGCTGATAATTTTGTCTAACAGCCTGCCTATTGTAGGGACAATCTTGAGCCGTGTGGTTTGTGTATTTTCTCTCAATAGTGCAATATGGAGCATTCCTTTCTCTAATGTTTTGGTTTTGCATTGGGCATACGTTAGCCATGTGGTCACCTCCGCAAGTGTAGCACCGATTCAATGAAGTGACTCCCTGTGTTTGTTTATTTTGGACTCCCAGCTTCTTGGCAACTTGCTCAGCTATCTCTTCTATTTCTGTGGAGATCTTTGAAGTATGACTAGTAGAACTATCCGAATCTTTGTAGAGTTTGGCCAATCCTAACTCCTCACCCAAGTTATCTTCTATGTCTATGCACGTCCGCACACACTCTTCTATGGATCTAGGATCTTTCAAGTATACATAGGATCTTAACTTTGTGCTCAATAAGCCATCTAAAAACAAAGCCACTTGTTTGGCTGGTGTGGGTAGCTCTGGAGCAGGGCATCTTTCTAGGTACTGTCTGAACCTTCTACCTGCTAGTCGCACTGTTTCTTGGGGTGTCTGCTTGAAACTATGGATCAGGGACGATGTGTTATGCCTGATACCACTCTTGGAAAATTCTACAATGAATTCGTCTAGCAGTTGACCTATATCGTGATAGCTGCTTCTACTCAATGGTTGAAACCAAGTTAAGGCAGTGCCTTTAAGGGTCAAACCAAATGCCTCGTACTGGGTGAACCAGTCCTCAATTTGTTCGGCTCTCAGCACTTGTTTGTACTCGGCCACATGATCATAAGGATCCCCTGTCCCATCGAAATAGTTCTTCATTGCCTTGATCACGTGACTGGGTTTAAGGGTTCTTGGGTACTCCCGGGGTCTAGGCAATGGAAAATCCTGTTCATCTCTTTGTTGCCTATGTGCTTGATGTCTCTCTCTTTCAGGTCTTTCATTTTCAAATCCTGACCTATTCCTGCCCACGGTGTGTGCAAAACTTACCTCAGGTCTCTCTCTAGTTCTTTCTCTCTGGGCTTCATGAGCCTGGGATGATCCTACCCCTTGGAGGCCATGGGAAACATTGGATCTTGGTGGGGGGAAAATCATGTCATTCTTCCATGTATATGCATGTCTATCATGTTCCGTTACCAAGAAAATTTTCTCTGATGTGTTATCCAGGTAGACAACTTTGCCTGGTATCTCAGTATCTTTGAATTCATAGATGATAACTATGCCCAATTGGCTAGGTTGATCTGGCTTGAACCTCCAAAAGGCTTCCTCTGTTTCTCTATTCACAAATAGTTCTATGCTTTTGTTGTCTTGAGGGATCCAGTCCGGAGTGATCACTCGGGTCAAAACTGACTTACCTCTAGGAGTCTGGGGTCCTTGTCCTACGTTTCCTTGTTCTAGGTCTCCTATCTCATTCTCATGAATGATATTTCCCAACTCATCGGTCCTATCTGGTTGGTTGGTAACCACATACATGGTTCCTTCCTTATCAATGTATGAACCCTCTTCGAACTTGACCACCGGGTGTTCAAGTCCAAAGGATTGATCTGGATTTTTGAGTTGGACCACTGATCGCCTCAGACCATCCTCATAGATGCGAGCACCTAATTGGTTGGTCCGAATATATTCCAACTGTGTCTTATAGGGACCTTCCGGTGTTTGTAGATGGGCAGTCCCTGAGCCCCCTGCAGGTTTTCCCATACTAAAAGACATTTCTGAATCACTTGTGTCTGATCTGAGTAAAAGATGACCACTTAGTTGTTGTGCCCGAGACTTGGATGTATGGTTGACACTAGCCTCAGAAGATCTAATGCTTTGTTTATCCTTGCCTAAGTGTCTACCAGATCTCAGGTTCATAAGCTTTAGTCAAGAGTCCAAAATTTCCCCTTGGTATGGTTCAAAATTCTTTGGAGTCCCCTTGGTTCCCTAGTCCCACCTGAGGGTCAACTTCAAATTATCCTATCTCAAAATCAACGCATTATTCTTGAAAAAAACAGTTGAGATCGTGTAGGATTTGAAACGAGCTTTCCAACAAGCTATAGAGCTCAAAAAATGAACTTTGGATGAAAAAGTTATGCCAATTCAGGCTCTTGGGGGTCAAAACAGGCAAACAGGACCTTTGGAGAAAATCGCGATTTTGTGAACTTTCTGAAAATCGCGATGCTGTGAAGTCAAAAAATCGCGATGTTGAGCACAAAATCGTGATTTGAAAATCGCGATGTTGATCACAAAATCGTGTTTCTGAAAATCGCGATTAAGATCACAAAATCGTGTTTCTGAAAATCGCGATGTTGATCTCAAAATCGTGTTTCAGAGAATCGCGATGTTGATCACAAAATCGTGTTTCAGAGAATCGCGATGTTGATCACAAAATCGTGTTTCAGAGAATCGCGATGTTGATCACAAAATCGTGTTTCTGAAAATCGCGATTTTGACTCAGAGAATCGTGATTCACAAAATCGTGTTTTTGACTGAAAATCGTGTTTTCTCAGAATCGTGTTTTTTACATGAAAATCGCGATTTTGAGCAGAAAATCGTGAATTGAAAATCGCGATTTTGAGTAAAAATTCGTGTTTTCTCAAAATCGTGTTTTTGACTTGAAAATCGCGATTTTGTCCCACAGAATCGTGTTTTTCTCAAAATCGTATTTTTGGCTGAAAATCGTGATTTGTGAGAATCGCGATTTTGAGCAGAAAGTCGTGTTTTTCACAAAATCGTGTTTTTTTGCTGAAAATCGTGATTGGTGAGAATCGCGATTTTGAGCAGAGAATCGTGTTTTTTGAAAATCGTATTTTTCACATGAAAATCGCGATGTTGAGCACAAAATCGTGTTTTTGAAAATCGCGATTTTGAGCAAAAATTCGTGTTTTCACAGAATCGCCTTTTTCACAAAATCGTGTTTTTGGCATGAAAATCGCGATTTTGTCATAGAGAATCGTGTTTTTCTCAAAATCGTATTTTTCGCTGAAAATCGTGATTTATGAGAATCGCGATTTTGAGCAGAAAGTCGCCTTTTTCACAAAATCGTGTTTTTTTTGCTGAGAATCGTGATTGGTGAGAATCGCGATTTTGAGCAGAGAATCGTGTTTTTTGAAAATCGCGATTTTGAGCAGAGAATCGTGTTTTTCACAAAATCGTGTTTTTCACAAAATCGTGTTTTTGCTGAAAATCGTGATTGGTGAGAATCGCGATTTTGAGCAGAGAATCGTGTTTTTTGAAAATCGCGATTTTGAGCAGAGAATCGTGTTTTTTGAGAAAAACATAGAATCGCGATTCTTTTCAACCAACTTTTAGGCGGGAAACTGAAAATCGTGATTTTTCAAAAAATTTTGAATTTTCACAGAATCGCGATTTTCATCACAGAATCGCGTTTTTTGGCGGGAAATTCAAATTTCTGAGCGCCGGCTATGGCGAGCTCTGTATGAGCAGAAAATCATGAAAAAAATACAGCGCTTGCTCTCCCTTGCACCTCCTAACTCCTTCCCACACAATAATGCATGAAAAATGGTATGAAGATGGTGAAAATGCACTAAAAAACAAGAAATTTCTATGAAGAAGAAGATGGAAGAAGGTGGAGATGATGATGATGATGAAGATGAAGAGGAAAAAAAACAGAAAATGAACTGAAATGATAGTTTTTTTACCTTCCAACGTCGCAAATCTACGATCTTACCATCACAACGCTCGTCCTCGAAGCTCTCTCCCCGGCAACGGCGCCAAAATTTGGTGTAGCTCAAGCGTAAGCACCACCTCCTTTACTTGTCAATCCGCGGAGACGTGAGGACCGGTATGAAGACCACGAGCAAGTGAAGGCACAAGTGTGTGAGTGAAAGCACGCAAACATGCACACACATACACACACACGCGCACAAAGTAAGATCAAAGAGAGGAACAATGGAAAGCTTAGATTGCAAAAGACTTCTCTTACAAAAGTTCTATTCTCTAACAAGCTAACCCCCAAAAATGAGCTCTCTAGCTCTTTTTATAGTTTTTTGACTAGTTTTGGCCCTGTCCAGACCTAGTGTCCGGCCTAGTTAAAAATTAGGATCCAGGGCTTATTTGAGGGCTCAAACGAAGTCTAAAAATTATGAAAATTGGTACGATGGTACTTCTAATACTCCTCAAGCTCGAGGACTCCTCGGCTTGAACAAAATGGAGTTACTAAAAATAGATAATGGTATTTACAATGGTTTCTAGTGATGAAAATCACTATTTTTGTAGGGGATTCTTTTGAAAATTTGACATACACTTCTTGGAGCTCCCTACTTGCTCTCTCTTCTTCTATGTCCACTTCTTTGATGTGCTTCCATGCTTTGTCCTTGACCTTGAGCTTCAACACCCTCCATCTCCCCCCGCACACACTCCCTCCACCCCCCTCCGCCAGCAGCGCCCTCTCCCTCCCCCTCCATCTCCCCCCGCCTACCCCCTCCCCCTTCCCCTCCATCTCACCCCGCAAAAGCACCGCCCTCCCCCTCTCCCCTCCCCTCCATCTCATCCCGCCGAACCCTTCCCCTCCATATTTACCCCACCCCCGCGCTATCCCCCTCACCCTTCCCCTTCATCTCTCCAGTGGAACCCCCCATCCCCTACCCCTTCCGCCACACCCGCCACTTCAACAGCTCCCCCTCCAAGGAATTCACGAAAATCAGGTTCAGCACCATTAAGTTCTTCGCCAAGGAATTCACGAAAATCAGGTTCAGCACCATTAAGTTCTTCGCCAGAAACAACACAAAAATCGAATCAATACCCTCGATGGCCGATCCCTCCACGCGGGAAGATAATTTGGAAAGCACGCCTGCTCAACAGCTTCCCAGCCTCATCTCCCTGATCCCGACAGTGCCCGCACCCATTAACCCACCAAATGCATCGCCTTCACCTCTTCCTCCTGCCACTCTTACTATCCTACTTATTCAATTCAATCTGAGTCCACCGACATATATTCTCCACCTTCCCTCCCTCGCCCTCCTTCTCCTTCCCCGTCTGCTTCTCTTACCTTAAACTCGCCTTCAGGAGATTATATGCGCCTTTTTCTTCCCCCTGATTTAGATCTACAGATTCGTATTCATTTATCCCTCCCAACCATTGAACTTCGTCGTCTATTTTCTGTCGAAAATCTTCAGCAGGCAGGTCTCTGGGGCTTGGCTAACGTTTTCTTCAATGATCCCTCAAATTATACTGAGGTCTATGAAACTCTCCGTCTCTTTCCTACTTTTCGCACAGGAACTCTCTCCATCTCAGATCTTGCTGCTAGTATTGGCTCCTCCCTAATCCACTTCAGTAGTCCTCCTTTCTTATATTCTGGAGTGTCAGCCTCTGCCACCATTGCCTTTTGTAGAGATCGCTTTGAAAATAATGCCCGTTTTTCCATCCGCATGACATCCATCCTTAATTCATTTATTTTTTTCCTTTTGCTTCGTAGTCCCACAGCTTCACTCCCATGGTCTGATATTCGAATTGCGGATCCCCTTTTTTGCTTCCTCAATAGTCGACCATACCCTTACGCCGCCCTCATGTATAGTTCCTTAACTTTACGATCTCGACGCCTTCATGAAGCTATCACTCGGGGCTCTCATACATTTTCCATATATTCTGCACCATTCCTTGTTTGGATCTATCAAATACCAGCGCAATCTGCAAATAATCTCGCTATTCTTCCTCACAACCCTGTTAGCCACCCGCCTAACCATTCCGGGCTACCTTTCATCTCACAATCTCCTACCTCCCCTCCAATCTCAATTGACTCAGCTTCCGCTTCCACACCGACCTCCGCCCACCCGGATATCACTTCCCTTCCTCTGCCCGCAACTACCATTGCTGCGACAATTCCTACCCCTAACCTTGTTCCTAGACCTTCTCCCTCATCAGCTTTCAGGCCACTCGTTCAAACGCAGCTCAACCCACACAACCCCACCTGTACAACCCCTCGTCCTCCAGTTTCCAATTCGCCTCCGGTTTCCAATTCGCCCCCTCTCATTGATGTTCCCCTCAACCAACCCCTTCCCTCGAACATTCCTTCACATCCCTCTCCCTCTACCGCTCCCACTCATCCTCCCATTCCGCCTGTCGCCCCTACTCCGCCAAGTGACCTCCCTTCTGCCCCTTCCTTTTTACAATTGCTCCACGACGCAAGTGCAATTGCTCTTGGTAGTGCTCACGCCTCCCAAGTGTCATTGGATTCTGTCTCGGCCGCAGCTTCTGTTCAGCAGCAGTATATCTCTACCATCGACACTATCAACCGCATGGCCACTTCTCAATGGGAATCGCTCAATGAAACGGCTCATTTACTCAAACAAGAGCGGGATCATTATCGAGATATCGCCGATTTTGCGTTGAAGGCCTTATCAGATATTCAAAATCGTTCTACCTTAGGGCTCTGTGATAATGCTGCGTGCCGTCATATCAAACGCGAACGGGACCACCTTAGGCACTGCCTTAGTTCTCTCCAGCACATGATTGACCAAGCTTCTGCTCCTCTGCCCTCCTCTCCACAACCCCCCGCTGCGGGCCTCAATCCACCTTCTCAATAATTTGCAAACCAACTTCTCAATCAATTGCTATCGGTTTCAGTTTCCCTTATAGATTTGCAAATAAAACTCTCATCCTTCTGATTTTGTCTCATCAGGGATAATAAATATTTGTAGCGTGATTTATCGGGTTTTCTTCCTTATTAATAATATCAATACTTATCTATTTTCATGCCTACGTTCCCTCTATGTTTCTTCTGCTGTTCCACTCTGTTCTTGAGTTGCTGTTCCACTCTGTTCTCCCTGTATCGTGTTGCTGCTGTCTCTCCAGGACGGAGAGCACATTAGGTGGTGGGCATCTGTTGAGCCCTGGCAGGTTGAAACCAGCAAAGTCAAGGTCACAGTTATGCATAAGCAAGAATGAAGTGTTAAAATTCAAGGGTCAAAGTGCACAGGTAGTGCACCTTCAATTGTCCATATAAAGGGTAACTTTTGATTGTTCACAGACAAGAGGTATTGCAGAAGTATTTTTGCTAATTCCCTTAAGGTCAAAGGGTGTTCAAAGTAATCGGGAAGGTCTAGGTGAACCCCTCTTTGGGGCAAAAGTGACGAATTAAAAGGAAAAAAATAAAGGCATGTGAAGCGGCTGTGTACGCACATGTGGAAATATGGCCGCCCAATCAAATTTTTGTTTTGGTCTAAAGTCACTACAGGACAAAGTAGTGAGTCGTTGGCCGCCTCCTAACAAGACAATCTTGGGGACATCAAAGGAAGGCCAAGAGTCTAGTGCAGTTAGGAGCGTACGGGACCAACACACTTCAAGAAGGAAAGCAAAGGCTATTCTACACATGTGAGAGAAAGCAGAGAGGGTCGAAGTAGAAGCAAGAAAGAGAAGTGCGGAGACACTAGTGTGCGACGACACTATGAAGGGGAAGTAAAGAGTGCAAGAAGGGTGGCTAAGGAAGGGTGCAAGGAATGCGAAGCTAGACCCCATCGATCACAAGGTCTCTTACCGTGATCAGGCCGCAAAGGTATTCATCCCTCAGCTTGGTGGAAGCTTGGTGCAAGGTATGCACAAGGAGAAGCTTGAAGCAAGTGAAGGACTGGTGCAGAAGAGGCCGGCTGCTGGAAGACTTTGGGATAATTGGTCTTTTGTGATTGAGCATTCTCTGTAGTTGTGCCCAGAAGTATTAACTCGGGTTGTGCGAAACAATGTAATTGTTCTACTGTAATCAAAACTCAAGATTCAAGGTGTGCTTCTGCAGAAGTTTGTCAAGATTAATTCCTCTCTTGTTCTTTTCTTTTTCTCCTACAAACCCTCAAACTCCTTCTCGTCCAAGGATTCCCCAACAAAATGATCATGTCATTAAGAGTTGTCCAAAACTGGCTGCTAAAGAGGCAAAGAAGAAAGAGGCCAGAATGGTTGTTGCAGAGACATCTATACCAAAAACAGAGGCTGCTAATCTTGTGCAGGATGAAGAATGGTTGTTTACTACTGTTTGCAGTTTTGACTCATCTTCTCATGAGCAGTGCATGTCTGTAGTAAACTAAGATGTTTGGTACTTTGATAGTGGGGGTACCAAACATATTACCTTGCAGCACAGTTCCTTCTCTTCACTAGAGCCTACCCCTATAGGAAATATTGTCACATGTGCCAACAACTCCTCTTATCCTATCATGGGAGTTGATAAGATCATTTTGACTATTACTGATGGTAGTTCTTTCACTCTGTCAGATGCTTTATTTATGCCAGGGATCAAGAAGAATCTGTTATCAATTTTGGCTTTAGCCAAGATTAGCTTAGTCGTGAAATTTGTTGATGATAGATGTATAGTTCATGATTTGTCAAATGGAAGTCATTATTGCTTCTTGCATTTTATGTCGTGGGCTGTATAAGCTCATAGGCTATGAAAGATCTGTAAATGATTCGGCATGTGGAGTACATGATTCTCAGGCTATGTGAGATGCAAAGCTTTGGCATGCATGCTTTGGTCATCTGAATTTTGCTAGTTTGCTATGCCTATAGAAATCTGAAATGGTATCCTCTTTGACAAAAAATGAGGCACCTAGAAAACATGTTTGTGAAGGCTGTATTTTGGGCAAAATGCAGCATTCCTCCTTTCCAAAAGATGGTTCAGTTCGGGCTACTAAGAAATTGCAGCCTGACATAGTGATGTTTGTGGTCCTATGGAGACACCTTCTTTTGGGAACTATCTTTACTTCATGAATTTCATCGATGATTTTTCTAGGCATGCATGGGTATATCCATTGAAGGCAAAGTCCGAAGTGTTCATGTGCTTCAAACAGTTACTGGTTTTGGCTGAAAATATGTCAACATGTAAAATGGGCACCCTCTATTTTGATCGAGGAGGGGAATATATGTATTTTGACTTTAATGCATTTTTGGCTAAACATGGGATAAAACATCATTGTACAATGCCGTATATACCTCAATAGAATGGGGTTGTTGAACAGAAGAATAGGTCACTCATGGAGATGGTGAGGTGTATGCTAAAGAGTCAGGCTTTACCACATAGTTTCTAGCTTGAGGCTATCATGTGTGCAGCATATGTACTTAACAGGTGTCCCACTAAAGCACTGTAGTCTATCATTCCATATGAGGCTTGATATGGTTGCAAACCATCTGTTGCTCATCTGCATGTTTTTGGTTGTCTTGCATATGCATAAGTGCCTCAACAACATCGCAGAAAATTGGATGATAAAGTAGTAAAATGTATTTTTGTTGGGTACAGTTCTGAAAGCCAAGGCTATCATCTATATCATCCACAGACTAAATGCATTCTGGTTAGCCGTGATGTTGTTTTTGTGGAAGATGCTATTCAACCCTTACTTTCATGTACTAAGGAGACATCTGTTAGCTAAAAAGACATGTATGATACTTTGCTGCCTCTTTTTATAGGTGGATAGTCTAGTGTTGGTCCTAATGAGGCAACTTCTCAACCTTTGCAGGTTTCATGTGATGATGCAAATCATTCCATTTTTTATGCCGATTTACATGATGCACTTGTTGATGAGAGAGCTAATATTGAGGAGGCCAAAACTATGCCAAAATTGTTGGTGCAAACTTTGTGTGACAACAAATTAGATGCATCTCTATCATATCATACTCGTTCAGGCTCTCATAGTGCGTCTTTTGCATTAGAGTGCTATGCTATGGCTGCCTCTAGTCCCTGTGATGAGACTGAACCTGTTTCATTTGATGGAGCACAAAATTCTGAACATTGGATGGCTATAATGCAATCTCAATATGATGCTATCATGAAAAATGGTACCTAGTCTTTATGTGACTTGCCTCCTTGCAAGAAGGCCATTGGCACTAAGTGGGTATACAAGCTGAAGTGTAAACCTGATGGAACAGTTGATAGGTATAAGGCTAGGCTTGTTGCAAAGGCTTACGCAAAAGAAAGAGGCATTGATTTTGATGAAACCTTTGCTTCTACTTGCCAAATGACTAATGTTCGTAGCATCTGTGCACTTGCAACTCATCATGGTTGGAATGTACATCAGTTGGATATTAAAACAACATTTCTGAGTGGTGACTTGCATGCAGAAGTGTATGTTTTTCAGCCCCGTGGCTTTGTGTAGAAAGGGCATGAAAACCAAATTTTGAGGTTAAGAAAGGCTTTATATGGCTTGAAACAAGCACCACGTGCTTGGTATGAAAAGATACATGCCTATCTGATTGCACATGGTTTTGAGAACACTCCAACTGAAAGCACCTTATATGTTAAGCATGCTAATGATGTACTTTTGATCATTGTGGTGTATGTTGATGACATGATGTTCACTGGTCCTCATAAGAAGCATATTGCTAATTTTAAGGCTGATTTGCATGCCTCATTTGAAATGTCTGATTCGGGGCATTTGCATCATTATTTGGGCATTCAATTTATGCACGTTGATGGTGGAATGGCTTTGTGTCAAATGAACTATATTGACACATTATTGTAGCATTTTGGCCTTGAAGACTATAAACCTATTGCCACTCCTATGTAGACATGTTTACGATTGAGTCTTCAAGATGTTGGAGATGCATTTGATGTCATTCTCTATGAACAAGCTATTGGATGCTTGATTTACTTATGCATTACTCGGCCAGGCATTCAGTTTGCCGTATCACAGATGAGCAGATTTATGCACTGCCCAGGTGTCAAGCATTGGCAGGCGGTTAAGTGCATCTTTCGCTACTTGAGTGGTACCCAGCTTCTTGGGTTGTTTTATCCCAAGGGGGGGATCCCTACTACCAGATTTGCATGCTTTTTCTGACTCTAATTAGGCTGGTTGCTATGACACTTGTGTGTCCACTAGTGGCTTTTGCTTCATGCTTAGTAGCTCATGCATATCTTGGCTGAGCAAGAAGCAGCCTACTGTGGCCACTTCTACTTGTGAGGCTGAGTGTAGGGCAGCTTTCACAGTGACTGTTGAGTGTGTGTGGCTTAGACGCCTTATGGCTGATTTAGGTGTTGGTCAGTCTTCTACCACCACCATCTTCACTGACAGTCAAAGCACATTGTCAGTTGCAAGGAACCCTGTGTTCCATGCTGGCATTAAGCACATTGAGGTGCATTATCATTATGTCATGGAGAGGTTCTCTAGTAGAGATATCACCTTGGCATATGTGCCCACGCAGGAGAACATTACAGAAATTTTCACAAAGGCTCTACCTTGAGAGAAGTTTGAAGCTTTCCACAAAGCTTTGGGCTTACTTCCTTTTGTGGAGTGACTTCCACATAGCTTGGCACTTCATTATACATGAGTGCCAGCTCCTTGTTCACCATATCAATCCGAGAGGGGATTTGTTGATTTATTTAGGTAGTGATGTGTGTGAACTCACTAGGACCACTAGGGCACTTTTTTCCCTCTTTAGGAGGTTTTTTCTCCCCGGCTTGTATATACGCCTATAGCCTTGATGGGTTACTTATCTTTGTACATTCTAGTGGTAATACATTCAGTATTGTGTGTTGAGCTCCAAGCTTCTTCTTCTTCCTTGTGTTGTTTGTGTGCTTCCACATGTAGTTCTTCCTTGGATTCTAGCATGAATATGATGTCGTGAGCTTCCAAAAAATTCTAGTTTTTCAAAAGAGGTTGTCAATGTTGATTTTGAGCTGTTGTTGACTGTACATTGCTTCATAGGTACTGATGTTATAACCTTGATTTCCTCTAGATCTTGAAAACGTGGGTTTTCATAGTTTTCATGCAAGTACGCGTTACCCAGAATGAATGATGGGTAGTTCCATTAGTCCATGGGTTGAAAAAGTATGTGCCTTGTGCACGGCCTTGTAATGTAGCCCTATGCATGCATACTTGGGGAATGCATTGGAAGAAGTATGGTGCAAGAAATTGGGCCTTGAGCAAAGTGCTCAAGGGTATGCTGACAAAAAGTTTTTCTAATCTATCATGGTTATGGTGTTGCTGAAGTAGGTGATTCTTACCATGGTTAAAGGTCTGTTGATATTCATCTCTTCATGTTGTACTCCCATCATGGTGATTGACCATTAGTTTTTCTTTTGTTGTTGATGGATATCCTTGTTGATGGTCCACTGATGAAATTCTTGAAGCACATGGTCTGATCCCTGCTTCTTCTCTTCCCCCTTTTTTTTAGCACTCGCAAAATAAGAAGAAGGTGGTTAGTATCAATAAAATAGTTTACATGTTTCAAATGTGTCTCATGTGCTTGGGATTCTCAATAGTGTCTATGCACGGCCATGTAATGTGGCCCTATATTAGTGCATACTTTAGAAATGCATGGCTTGAATGGTGTAAAAGACGGGGTTATGCCAGGGGCACATGGTTTTCACACATGGAGGCTTCCTTGTTCTTGCAGATGTTGATGCAACCTTTGTTGGAGGTATCCATTGGATCTCAAAACGACAATTGATCATTGCTTCTTATAGGAATCCATTTTAGAATTGTGTTCAGCTGCATACAAGTCACTTTTGATTTCTTCTTCTTTGGGTGGTTGCTGAAATTTGTATCCCATGTAGTTGGCTCTTTGGTTTTGTGGGTGCTACTGGTGCTTTTGGCTTCCAAACCCATATCCTTGATGATTGTCTTCTTATCATTGTCGAAGAGGTGAATTGATCTTGTTTTAATCTCAATGCTTGATACTAGCCCTTGCCTCTCTGTGGCTTCTTTGTTGAGACTTTACTCATTTGGCACAACAGCGGTGTTCATGCATGTAAGAGTACCTTGGATACCCACATGTTTAATTGCCCTTGTCGAGCTGCAGCTAATTTTTTAGGCACCCAAATTTGTCGGATACTTTGTGGTTGAGTTTTTCCTAGTTGCTTGGTTCTTCTTTTGTCATGGTTGGCCTGCTCAGATGGGAATTGTTGTGGCAACATTGATGGTTTCTCTCCTTTTCGTACCCATATCTGCTTCATGCCCGAAACTTATTTCTTCTTGAATTTTGTTTGTCTATTTGATATAGCAATTGTCTTGTATTTTTTGCTTTCCTATGTGGTTGAATTATTGTAGTGACATGAGTCTTTGAAAAAGAAGAGAGGTCCACTTTCCTTTTAGCTTGTTCTTCTATGGTTGAGTCCTTCTCCATCATAGAGCTTTTGACACATACCACATCTTCATCTCGAAGATTAGTCTTAGAAAAACTAAGATAATGTGTGACACTTGGATTTGTGAGCACGAAATTCTCTAATTCCAATGTAATGCATTGTTCATGTACCCAAACTTGAAGAAGTTGACTTCTTAGGTTTAAGTTGATTGCATGGTCATGGATCCAGTCTTGACCCAAGACAAGTGGTTCAATAAGGTTGTCATCTTCACACACTAGCATTTTGACTATCATTGGGACATCTTGAAGGTAGATGGGAAGCTCCATCTCACCCAAACAAGGGGTTTCCACACCTCCCAACCCTATGAGATAGGCTTCTTTGGGATTGATTTTCAATTGCAAGTCTTGGCAGTATGAAAGTGTAACTGCACTAGCTACAACACCTGGATCAATCAATGCTTTTACTGTCCTAACACTCTTTCCTTGTCCTACTGGTATGGTAAAAAAGGGATATCGATCGATTTTTTGAGAAGCAATTATGCTCGATGTTTGGCACATGGCCATGTGATATTGTGGGGCTTCAAGATTGACATCTAGGCCTAATCATCTTAACTTATTTTGCCTAATGTGCTCTCTAGCCTCTGCTTGTGCTTCTTCTCTAACTCTCAATTCTTCTTCTTTCCTCTTCTTAACAGTGTTGAGTCTCATTAACGTATCCTCTGTAAGAGGTTTATGATATAGCTTGACTCGACATCCACTTATATAGTTCGGCAAGATGTCACCTTCTAGAGTGGCCAATTGAACCACACCACTAGTGGAAATTCAATTAATGATCATGGGTCCATATCCTCTTTTTTCCATTTTACATGCATGTTGCTTTAGTGTATAAGCCAACACTAGGTCTCCCTCTTTCAGTCCTTTATCCTTGATGTGTGCATCAAAGTATGCCTTTTGTCTTTTCTTTCCATCGTAGATGCCTGCTGCTCGTAGCCTCATCTCACCTAAGTGTTCTAGATCAAAGATCCTAGAGGACAACTCATGCCATTCCACTCATGTTCTTGTGCTACTTTTAAGGTCCAGATCAAGAAGTCTAATGGTGACAAAGCATTTTGATTGATGACCATCGAAAATGGGGTGGCATTGAGTACCATTTTGTAGGCAACTCGATAAGCCCAAACATCATGATGAAGTTGTTTATCCCAATCAAAAACTTTATTATTTACCAGTTTTGTTAATACATTACATAGGATCTTATTTGTGCTCTCCACTTGTCAGTAGCTTGTGGATGATAGGGGGCAGACTTCTTATGTATCATCAAAAATTCTCGAAGAAGGTTTTCAATGACTTCATTCAAGAAGTGTGTACATCTATCACTTACTAACTCTATTGGTGACCCATACCTGGTGAACACTTTCTCGAATAAAAACTTAGCCATTGTTTGAGCATCATTCTTTGTCGTGGCTTTGACTTCTACCCACTTTTTAAGGTATCTTTGTCATGGCTAGGGGGTTGATAGGACCTACAAAATATATGCCCCAATTCGAGAAGGCACATCCTCCCATCATTGGCCTTAGAGGCATCTCATCTTTATTGTGCACATTGACATGTGTCACATTTCTTCACATAGGTATATACATCCATATGAAGAGTAGGCCACCAAAGTCCTGAGAATAGAATGGTCTTAATTACTCAATTAGGCCCAAAGTGTCCACTTGCAACACTGTTGTGTGCAATTTCTAAGACTTTCAAATAGTCTGATTCATGAACACACAATCTTAAGTAACCATCTTTGCCTCGTCGGTATAGGTTGTCATCCACTAAGGCATGGTCTTGAGCCTCTTGCTCCATGCTTCATTTTCTTGCTAGATGAGCCTTGCTTGGTAGTGTTCTCGATCTCATGAATTCTACCAATGGAGCACTCCATTCTGGAATCAATGACACATGATAAAGGGCAGCATGCTCCGCTGGGGGTCTTTCTTGGCACATTGGAAAATTCTTAATCCACTCATGTATTTCTTTGTCCATACTCAGCCAATACACTCCTAAATGTTTCAGATTTTGCAATGTTCATTGTTTAGAATAGTGATTTCTTAGCAATCCTTCATGGGCTTGTTGCAACCAAGTACTATGTTCATCCTCCTCGACACAACAAGCTAATACACCCTCTATAGCTTGCTTGTACATACTTCCTACCAACATTTGATAGTTTTGTGATTTTTAAATTTCTTCTTGATTTATTTTCACATTCTTATTTGCAGGTCCAAAGGTTAGGATAGGTATCAAATTATTTGCTCATTTAGGAACAAATTCTAAATTGAACAGATAGCATTCGACAATTCCTTGCGGCGACTCTCCTAAAGCGACTCTCTTGAGGTGATCTGCCCTAAGGTGGGCCACCAAAGTCTTGAGAATAGATTGGTCTTAATTACTCAATTGGGCCCAAAGTGTCCACTTGCAACACTGCTGTGTGCAATTTCTAAGACTTTCAAATAGTCTGATTCATGAACACACAATCTTAAGTAACCATCTTTGCCTTGTCGGTATAGGTTGTCATCCACTAAGGCATAGTCTTGAGCCTCTTGCTCCATGCTTCATTTTCTTGCTAGATGAGCCTTGCTTGGTAGTGTTCTCGATGTCATGAATTCTACCAATGGAGCACTCCATTCTGGAATCAATGACACATGATAAAGGGTAGCATGCTCTGCTGGGGGTCTTTCTTGGCACATTGGAAAATTCTTAATCCACTCATGTATTTCTTTGTCCATACTCAACCAATACACTCCTAAATGTTTCAGATTTTGCAATGTTCATTGTTTAGAATAGTGATTTCCTAGCAATCCTTCATGGGCTTGTTGCAACCAAGTACTATGTTCATCCTCCTCGACACAACAAGCTAATACACCCTCTATAGCTTGCTTGTACATACTTCCTGCCAATATTTGATAGTTTTGTGATTTTAAAATTTCTTCTTTATTTATTTTCACATTCTTATTTGCAGGTCCAAAGGTTAGGATAGGTATCAAATTATTTGCTCATTTAGGAACAAATTCTAAATTGAATAGATAGCATCCGACAATTCCTTGGGGCAACTCTCCTAAAGTGATGCGAGAAAGGTGATTTGCCCTAAGGTGGGCCACCAAAGTCATGAGAATAGAATGGTCTTAATTACTCAATTAGGCCCAAAGTGTCCACTTGCAACACTACTGTGTGCAATTTCTAAGACTTTCAAATAGTCTGATTCGTGAACACACAATCTTAAGTAACCATCTTTGCATCGTCGGTATAGGTTGTCATCCACTAAGGCATAGTCTTGAGCCTCTTGCTCCATGCTTCATTTTCTTGCTAGATGAGCCTTGCTTGGTAGTGTTCTCGATCTCATGAATTCTACCAATGGAGCACTCCATTCTGGAATCAATGACACATGATAAAGGGTAGCATGCTCCGTTGGGGGTCTTTCTTGGCACATTGGATGATTCTTAATCAACTCATGTATTTCTTTGTCCATACTCAACCAATACACTCCTAAATGTTTCAGATTTTGCAATGTTCATTGTTTAGAATAGTGATTTCCTAGCAATCCTTCATGGGCTTGTTTCAACCAAGTACTATCTTCATCCTCCTCGACACAACAAGCTAATACACCCTCTATAGCTTGCTTGTACATACTTCCTGCCAATATTTGATAGTTTTGTGATTTTAAAATTTCTTCTTTATTTATTTTCACATTCTTATTTGCAGGTCCAAAGGTTATTTAGGAGCAAATTCTAAATTGAATAGATAGCATCCAACAATTCATCAGACACTTCTTGCAGTGACTCTCCTAAAGTGATGCGAGAAAGGTGATTTGCTCTAAGGTGGGTTCTACCTTTCCTAACAACCACTTCAAAGTTCTATTCCATTAGTAAGAGGAACCGTCTTGCTAAGTGTCGTGTATTGCAAGGTTTATTGACCAAATATAATAAAGCTTGATAATCAGTGAAAAACTTGAAGTTGTTGGCCAATAGATAGTGTCTAAACTTCTTCACAGCATATACCATGCCTAAGAATTCTCTTTCAATTGTTGTATAGTTGTATTCAATTGCATTTAGTCATCTACATGGACATGGAATGGTTTATTCTAGCCAGGAGTGGTCAGTATTGGTGATGTGCATAAATGTCTCTTCAATTCATTGAAGGAATTTTTGCATTCATCATTCCATTGAAAATTTGTTAGCAAAGCATAAAGAGGTTTAGCTATGATAGCATACATGTGGATAAACCTACGATAATATCCACAATGGACCATAAAGGCTTGTACCTCTTTAACATTCCTTGGCCTTGAAAACTCTACTATGGCTCTTACTTTGTCTTCATCTGTTGATATTCCATTCTTAGAAACAATATGACCTAAGATTTTACCTTGATGTACCATGAACACACACTTTTCTGGGTTTTGACAAACTCGATATTCTCTACACTTATTGAAGATCAATCTGAGCTCAGGGATGTGGTTTCTTCTTTCTTAGGAATGAGCGCATAAATCATCCAATATACTTCTAAGCTTTTTCACAAGAACTCTTCGAAGACATGACACATGAGCCTTTGGAATGTTCCAGGTGCATTGGTGAGCCCAAATGGCATTACATGAAATGCAAATATTCCCCACTCTTTGGTGAATGCAGTTTTGTGTTGATCTTCTGGGGCAATGGCTACTTGGTTGTAACTTGAAAATCCATCAAGGAAGCTATAAACACCCTTGCCTGCAACACGGTCCAATAAATGTTTGGTGATTGGAAGCAGATATCTATCTCTGATCATAGCAACATTAACTTTGTTAAGGTTAATACACACTCGCAACTTTCCGTTCTTCTTGGGCACCGCTACAATGGGGGACACCCATTCAAAGTGCTCAATCTCATAGATAAATCTAGCTTCAATCAATCTGCCGATTTCTCAATGGTTACCACATATGCTTCTCCTATAATGGTCTCTCTCTTAGGCATTCATACCAAAATTTTTCGGTCTTCAACTTCATATTTCTTGAAATTCTCTAGTACTTCAAACAATGATTCCTCCTCTTCTTGTTTCACTGGTTTTCTTTTCTTTTTCTTTTGACCACCTTCACTTCCATCCTTTGAATTTATAATTTTGAGGCTTGTGAGAGGTTCTTCTTCTTTTTGGGTAAATACTCCTGTGTCTTCTAGATAGTGCTCCTTTGAATTAAATAAACTATCCACAAAGATATCATAACCCTCCTCATCACAATGAGGTGTCCACTGTTCTTCATTGATAGTGATGTCCATGGTGGCTAAGTTTTTTGCCCAATCCTGAGGCTCGAATTCCTCATCTTGAAAGATCATTGGTGTGTAGGCTGGGTCTCCAACTAGTATAGCTTCTTGAGAAGTTCCTTCTTCTCTAGATTTTAGGCATCTTTCCTCTTTCTCTTCAACCTTGCACATCCACAAGTGAGCATCTTCATGCATTCAGGATGGATCAGAAGAACTTTCAGAATGCACAAAGGTTGAATCCTCTTGCATCTTGTGGATAGGATTCCACTATTAGGGTGGTACATCTCTAAAGGTATAATCCTTCAAATTGACCTTGGTTGTGACCCCTAGGTGCTATAGTTTCCCTAATCCTATACTATTTGTAGGTGTCGCAAGAAGGGCCTTCCTAGGATCATCTCATTGACATTATTTTTTCCAAAGTCACATATAGCAACGGTGTGTTCAAACTCTACACCACAAGTGGTTAGAGTTATCCCTTCTAGCAATCCTAAAGGTCTTTCAATATATCCATCAGCCATTTGAAGCTTCATTCTAGTTGGTCTTAATGTGGGTTTGCCCCATTTCTTCCACAAGGAGGTGGTCGCAATCGCAACACCAACACCTGAATCTAAGATAGCTTTGGTTGTGTAACCTTGGTAGGTGATTGGAAGATAAGTATTACCTTCTTCACCTTCACTCATGTCTCCTATTTTTTCTAGATGTATCTCTAGGACTTTCTGCTTAGAGCCTACTTTTGACATATTGGGACCAAGTTTTGGAAACTGATTCGCCACATGTTTCCATAGCTCAAGTTTTACTTTGAGCAGCTCTTCTAAGGTGAGATGACATCAAACCTTAGTGTTCTTCACGATTTCAGTGTTCCTTAGAACCACTGAGTCTCCATTTCTTACCAGTATAGTGGGAGCTCTGATCTAAAGAGATTCACATTCCCATGGGCCTGTGAATTGTGGAAACTCTTGTAAAGAATTAGATTCAGAATCTAAACTTTTGTCTTCTTGTTGCTCTATTTGGTCTTTGTTAGCACTCAGAGTTAGGAATGAGGCGCAAGAACATGTCAAAGAAGTGGACACACAAGAAGAAAGATCAAGTAGGGAGCTCCTAGAAGTACATGTCAAAATTTCCGAAGGAATCCCTATAAAAATAGTGATTTTCATCACTAAAAGCCATTGTAAATACCATTTCATATTTTTGTAACTCCATTTTCTTCAATCCAAGGAGTTCTCGAGCTTGAGGAGTATTAGAATTAACATCCTACCAATTTTCGTAATTTTTAGACTCCATTTGAGCCCTCAAATAAGCCCTGAAACCTAATTTTTAACTAGGCCGGACACTAGGTCTAGACAAGGCCAAAACTAATAAAAAAACTATAAAAAGAGCTAGAGAGCTTATTTTTGAGGTTGGCTGGTTAGAGAGTTGGCTTGTTAGAGATTGAAGCTTTGTAAGAGAGTTCTTTTGTAATAAAAGCATTCCATTGTTCCTCTCTTTGCTCTTACCGTGTGCGCATGCGTATGTATGTGTGTGCATGCTTGTGTGCTTTCACGCATGCAATTGTATCTTCACTCACTCATGGTCTTCATACCAATCCTCACGTCTCCATAGATTGACAAGTAAAGGAGGTGGTGCTTACGCTTGAGCTACACCAGATTTTGGGGCCGTTGCCAGGGAGAGAGCTCAACGATGAGCATTCTGACGACAAAATTGTAGATTTGCGATGTTGGAAGGTAAAAATTAGTCATTTTCTGTTATTTTCCTAATTTTTCTTCATCTTCATCATCATCACATCTCCATCTTCTTCCATCTTCATCTTCACAGAAATTTTTTGTTTTCACTAGATTTTCCATATTTTCACCTCATTTTTCATTCGTGGGTGTGCAAGAAGGGGGGAGAGAGAGAGAGGCAAGGTGTTGCAGAGCTAAAGAGCGCAGAAAGCAGAGAAAAAAGACGGGCCCCAAAATTTTTCCGATCTGGACACACAATTTTTTGTAACATAACCACTTTTGTATATATTTTCCGTTGTAAATGCACTAGAGGAGTCCTCTAGATGCATCCCCTCAGAAGATTAGTGAATTACCCATGTACATTAGTAGGAAGTTAGCAATTTAGTGAATAAAGTGCCGGTCTCTTGTGTGAAAGGACCAAACTTAGGGCACTAGTATATAAGTCAAAAGTGACTCATTGTAAAGGACTGCTTGTCATGGTGAAGAAGAGCACTTCTGAAATTTCGAGTTTGCCTCTTCCTTGCTGATTTTGATCTTCATTTTGCTCATGTATGTGTGTGTGATGCTTGAAATGCAAGTGTAGGACTGTTGTCTACCCCTTCCCCCTTGTTTTGAGTGACTGTAGTGCGTGCGTAAGCTAGGAGAAGCAAAAACGCGGGTGTTAGTAGTTCCCGTAATTCACTGTTTCTGCCATAACTTGCAGCAGAGTGGCCAGAATTGTGTGAAACCACCACCGTTGGATTCGTCTCGTCGAGAGCTTCGAAACGAGTACCCTATTGCCTATGTTCGGAGTTCTGGGCTGGGAGAAAACCTCAAAAAACCAAAACTGCTGAAAGTAGGTTTGCGGCAACACTTCCAGTTTATCAATAGGTGTGGGTAGTATTGGTCTTTTCTCTTGCTTGGATAGTTAACTCACTTCATTTTCTATCACGTGTGCAAATGTCTTCATACACTTGGTAAGTCACTCCTTCGGATTGATAATTAAATGTGTGCAAAGGACTCCACTATATGCACTTGTATTGCAATCGAGGTATAGTCTCATTGGTACAAGTCCTTGAGTCATTACGGCTCGAGTACACACGTTTTTGGCGCCGTTGCCGGGGAGGCACTCCACCAAGTTGCCTTCGTGATAGTTAGAGAGCAAGTGTGGTCGAATCGTACTTGTAGAGGTGAATTTGTCCATTGACGAGTAGTATTCCATCTCAGCACTTGTCACTTCTCATCCTAGAGGTGTGTGTGATAAGTTTTAGGTTTAAGTGTAGGAGGAGGGAAGAGAAGGAAGAGTTAGGGTTAGGTTAGAAGGAGAGGAGGAGTGAGGAGAAGAGGAGTAGGAGTAGCCAAAAATTCCCAAAACTACCAAAAAATTAGCAAATTTCAAATTCTGTCAAAAAAGTATAAAAAACCAAAAATTTGGCTCATTTGACACTTCACTGTGTGTTGGTATCGTCTGCTGGCAGCGACTGGTATCGTGAGTGAAGTATCGTGGGATTCAGGCGCTTAAGGCTAGAGATTGTATTCAAAGTGCAAGCAAGGATAGATAGAGGTGAGATTCCACTCAGATTATTTGCCAAAAACTCTCTAAACATGCATAAACACATAATTAAGGAAATGCGCAGTGTCGTGGGAGGGGGAAACTGATTTCTTTGCCATCTTTTTGTGTAATACAGAGGTATAGGAGGGAAGAGGAGAGTAAGAAGAGCAAGGGGGTTAAAAAAATCTTTGGAAAAATTTGCATTTTGGCTTGAGTATCGCGATCGGTTGAGTTTTGGTATCGCGATACCAAAATTCCCTAGTATCGCGATACTCGCCGAAGTATCGTATCGCTTGATACCTGCCTTGGTATCGCGATACCATTTTTGGTATCGTGACCCCGAGTTGGTATCGCGATCGTGCATTTTCTGTGGTATCGTATCGCTTGATACCGATCTTGGTATCGCGATACCATTGTTGGTGTCGTGTCGCTAAGTCGGTATCGCGATCGCGCTTACTGCAGAGGTATCGTATCGTCCGGTACTAATACTTGGTGTCGCGACACCATTGTGGTGTCGTATCGCCTAAAGTTTGTAGTATCGCGACCTCAACTTATCGAGTGGTATCGTATCGTTGGATACGGTGGTATCGCGACACTATTTTAGTATCGCGACACTGCTTCAGTATCGCGATCGTGCCCTCTCAAGTGTCGTATCGTCGACTGCTTGTCTTGGTATCGCGACACTACTTCGGTGGTATCGTATCGCCAAGATTAGTATCGCGATCTCACTTACTGCGGTGGTATCGTAACGTCTCCTGTCAAGGATCATATCGCGACACCACATTGAGATCGTATCGCCTCTTATCTCCAGTATCGTAACGTCTACATTGCCGGTATCGTATCGTGGTAGTTCCCAGTGAAGTATCGCGACACCATATCTGGTATCGTATCGCCTGGCAATAAAACCTGGTATCGCGACACCAGACTGATATCGTATCGTCTGGGTGTCTGGTATCGTATCGTTTGGAGCTCTGGTATCGTATCGCCGAGAACAGTATCGCCAGGAAGTGGTATCGTCGAGATAAACCCTTTCTTTAGTCAGACACTTTGAGCCTTTAGGAGAGCATACCAAGGGGAATCTAGGAAGTATAAAGGGAGGCTTAGGTGTGTGGATGAACTTGAGATCAGGAAGAGTGCTAAGTAGCCGAAGGAGTGTCATCTCTTCTATAGGAAGCACTGCTCAGGTCAGTCACCACTCCGTCTACTCAGAGACTTCTAGTGAATCTGAGGAAGACATACCCATGGCATCAGAAGACATGCAAGGTCCAGCACCACATAGGAACTTCATGTCTACAGTGGAAGGCGAGTACCGCACTGCCTTACAATATGTGTCCACAAATGCCCAGGAGATTCCAATCTACCTGGATGGCTTAAACAGGTCCGTTGCCAGAATGGCAACAGTACAAGATGTCACCATCATACCACGACCAGCTGTCAAGTACGAGGGAGGTGCTTACATTGACAAAATGGGTCACATCTATATAGTAACTGAATTTCCGGAGAGGATCAATGAAAGAGGAGAGTTCATGGATCCCAACAACTCTGAAGAGTTAGTGACCACCCCTAGAGGCAGATCACAAGTATCACGGGTCTTGAGAGGAGACTTGATACCTCAAGACGACTACTTGTTGGAAGTCTACATGATTCAAGGAGCAGACTTATTGCTCCAAACTGACGTACCTGTTCAAGGAATAGGAGAGAGCCCCATGACATTCTATGAGTTGAAAGACCCAGAGGACGAAACTAGACTCACTTACCTAGATAAGAATCGAAGAAGATATTGGCCGGTAGGTGTCCTAGACAAGGCTCGGCTAAGATATATGGGTGTGCCTGTATTTCCTCAGAGGGAGCAGGCAACTACCTCTCAGAATCCTTTTGGAGATCAACAAGAGACGGAATACACCACATCAGGACAGACTAGTCAAAGAAGTGTGCCCAACCGTACTCATGTACAGTTTGCAACTCCAGGTGAGCACACACATAATCAGACCTACACAGGGATGGGGAACCATATCCGACCACCGGTCAGACCACGACCACCTATGGGAGGACAGCCAGGAATGCCTCCGTTACGACCAGCTATCCCGGTTTTCCCTGTAATGCCCAGACCACCTGAACCAATGAGGAGATTGAGACCAATCCAAGTAGCCAAGTTTATGAGAAACCATTATGATGGATCAGGGGAGCCATACGATCATATTGCCGAATTTAAACAAGTTTTAAGAGCGGAGCAAGTAGAGGACTTCTTTGTGCAGTATGAGTCCTTTGGACTCACCCTCACAGGAACAGCTCTAACTTGGTTCCAACCTTTAGATCCCAACCGATTTGGAAACATGGAACAATTCTTTCAAGAATTCATAGGAGAATTTACAAAAAGAGGGATTAAACACAATTCTGCATCATTAATCCATAGCTTTAAGCAAAACCCTAATGAAACTGTGAAGACAGCTGCCCGAAGATTCAACCAATACGTGGATAGATGTCCTACGGCTGAGAGACCGACTCAACAAAAGATGATTTCATTGTTTTTAGATGGACTCTCTAATGGGACCCTAAGAACCCTAGTGTATGTGAAGAGGTTACAAACATTGAGTGAATGTCTTCAAGAGTGCATCGACTTGGAAGATAACCTTGCAGAGGACCTCAAAGGTACTACCGACCTCACAAAATCAGAAGACTCAAGAAGCACAGTGACATCCAATTCTAGTAATATGGAAGAACTAGCAGAACTATTAGCGAAGAAACTAGGAGTCCAAGGACAGAGAGCTTACCAATATCCAGCTCAAAGAGTGCCTATGTTGAGGAGGTGTAACTTATGTGGAGGAGAACATCCCACACACTTGTGTGCCAGAGGAGGAGCTGGTGCACAACCAATGTATCCACACAACAGACAGCAACAACAAGGGACTTCTTCATACTGTCACATCGAGCAAAAATATACCAATCATACAACTGAGAACTGTCCCTTTAATAGGCAAACACGACCTGTCAATCCACCACAATACCGACCTTATGGATACCCACCTAGAGAGCTTGGTAGGGAGATGCCTAGATACAACCCGTATCCGGTAGGAGCTCCAAGACAATACGAGCAAGCACCGTACCCACCACCACAACCAGTGTTGGGACCCCAATTGTCACAACCTCAACAAGTTGTACCGGTGAAGTATACTCAACCAGAAGAAAACTTGGAGAGAGCCATAATACCAGCTTCAATAGCGACCAATGTAGAATCAACCAACCAAGGGTATGAACCTCCACCAGGAGAGTACTATCCATATGAAGCCAACATGATGGAATATGAACCAGCATATGACATGGCCTATTATGGATATGAAGGATTTGATCAGACCTATGGAGCGGAAACTGCAACTTTAATGTATACAATGCCCAAAACACAGCAACCATTGAGACCGCCCATTAGACCACCAGTGCAGAGAGGACCATGTTATAGATGCGGAGGGGATCACTTCATTCGGGAGTGTCCTCGACCTTACAACCCTCCACCATCCAGGATTTGGGAAGGATATTGTAGTGATTGTGGGAAAGAACATCTTTTCAGAGATTGCCCTAAGAACCCTACAAAAACTCAAGGTCCTGCACCAATCAATGTAATAGAGGTCATAGAAGAATCTGGAAGTGATAAGGAGTACACTGTACCGCTAAAAGCTATTACTAGAGCTCAAACAAAACAACAAAAAGAAAATAAACCGGGAGAAAAACCAGAGCACAATAAAACAGTAGAACCGAACATTCAAGTAGTCGAGGATTCAGAGAACTCATGTGAGAATGCCCAAAACACCAAAGTACAAAAATGGAAAGAAAGACGAGAAAAGCTCAAAGAGAAATGGGCAAGAAACAAGGGCCAAAACAGCAAAAAACAAGCAAAGGGTTCTAGAAAACATAACGAACAACAAACGCATAAGGAGATCCCTGAAACACCACCAACTAGCTCAGGGGAAAAGAAGCCAGAATCAATTCTAGCGGACCCAAAACCCGAGGATTTGGACATGTGGCTAAAAGCATACCAAGCTAGAATCAAATTGGGACCAAACCTAGAACAACATGAAAGACTCTATCCTCAAGGGGAATTAGAGAAAGAAAGACTGGCGATATGCAAAAAGCTCATAGAAGTAGCACAGGCGACTCTAGAAAAGACTATCCCAACTTTGCCTGAAACAAGGATCGCACAGGAACTATATGAAGAGTGCATACAACCTAGAAATAAGGAACCTAGTCGGGAAGATGATCGAAATGAACGAATGAAATCTCAAGAAGAACAGGTATCCATGATACCCGACCTAGAGGAAGATTGGTCCAAAGACTTGTGGAAAAGAATTAGAGAAGAGCAATGGAAAAAGGATGGAATCAGTCCACCTCCTTTTGAGGAAATAATTGGAGCAGAAAGTCACCAAGATCATAACCTAGAGGAAGCGTATGAGGAAGTGTCAAGATTTGATAAAGGAAGAGAGGAAACAATGAGCATTTCAACATTGCCCAACTACATGGGAGAATATGAAAGAGAGTCGGTAATAATACGAGCACCCACAGTGCATGGGAAAGAAAAAGGAAACTCAGAAGAGAGTTCACACAATCTAACAGAACTTAAGAAAACAAAGGTGCAATGTAAATTGACGGTGGAAGAGTTGCTTCAACTTAGACCACATCTATGGAGACAGCTAGCAAATCAAATAGAACAGCCAGCAGAGCAAGGAGAAATGAAAGGAAAGGAAAAAGAAAACCACTCCAAAATACGAGTTCCAGTTGATAAAGTAGGAGAATTTAGTGAAGGAGATGAAGGTAATACTTGTTTACCTGTCACCTACAATGGGTACACGACCAAGGCCATCTTAGACACTGGAGCCGGAGTAGGAATTGCGACGAAGGAAATTTGGGAAAAGTGGGGTAAACCAGCCTTACGACCCACTCGCATGAAGTTACAATTGGCAGATGGACATGTAGAGAAACCCCTAGGAATATTGGAAGGAATTAGGTTAACCACGTGTGGAGTAGAGTCTGAACACACATTGGCCATCTGTAAGTTCGAAAAAGCAAACAATTATGAAATGATATTAGGACGACCATTCATGCGACAGATGCGAGTAGTACAAGATTGGGGCAGAGATTCATTGTATCTCCAACATCAAGGGAACACTACCAAGATAAACCTGCACACATTCGCTTATCGGGATGTCCCTCCATTACAATGGAATCCAGTCCACAAAGAAGAAGATGACCTATCCATCCACAGTGCTGGATCAAGTGACCAATCTTGGATGCACGAGGATGCCCAGTTGTGGATGTGCAAAGAAGCCAAGAAGGAGGAGTGTAAAAGACAAATGTGGCCAATAGGGCACCCTAATTATCGATCGGTAGAAGACCCCGATTATATGCCTCAAATTTTTTCAGATGAGCTCTTCGAACCACATGGCTGGATGGAAATCCTAGCCACATTAGACGTTTGTGTGAATGAAGAAGTATGGACAATGAACGACTGTATAGACGAGGAAGGATATGATGTGAACCTCTACATGGTTGTCCTCCAAGAAGTAGAAGCAGGAGAAATTGTAGAGGAAGAGGAGAAAGAAGAGTACGAAAGCATAGAAATGGAACCAGAGTTCGACTCTGAAGAACAATATTTAGAAACTATGCAAAAAGAACCAAAAGAAAAACCGACAGAAGTCTTAGCAATTGAGACTGTCCCAAGAATGCATGAGCATAGAGAGGACACAAGTAAAGTGGAACCTGAACCAGACCACTTCGAAGTTCCAGAACATTTTAAAAGATACGAAGTTGAAGAAAGGAAAATAGCAACTCAAATGCCTAAACGAGAAGCACGAGACGGAGAAGCCTATGATAACAAAGAACAAACCAAAAAAGTGGTTGTAACGATAGAAGACGGAGAAGAGAGGTGCACGTATATTGGGAAAGACGTATCAGACGAGGAAGAAGAGGAACTCATCCGCCTTATCCGAGAATATCGAGATGTGTTTGCATGGACGTACAAAGACCTTAAGGGTGTAGAACCTGGCATATGCGCTCATCGAATCCCTATGACTGCAGATGCGAAACCTTCTAAACAACGCCCTTACACATATAACGAGGTTTATGCAGCCAAAATCAAGGAAGAAATTGACAAACTATTAGCGGCAGGATTCATTTATGAGATTGAACACACAGAATGGGTATCGCCACTAGTTGTAGTGCCCAAGAAAAACGGAAAATTAAGGGTGTGTATCAACTTAAAAAAAGTAAATGCTGCAACTATACGCGACAACTTCCCTTTACCCATCACAGACCATCTTTTGGAAAGAGTTGCCGGCAAGGAGGTCTATAGCTTCTTGGATGGATTCTCTGGTTACAACCAAGTAGCTATTGCAACTGAGGACCAGCATAAAACCGCATTCGCGACTGAATGGGGAATCTATGCATTTAGAGTGATGCCTTTCGGGCTCACTAATGCGCCAGCCACCTTCCAACGATTGATGTGTCATGTTTTCAAAGAATTTCTGAGAAAAAGCATGGAAGTATACGTAGATGATTTGTGTACATACTCAAATCGACGACCAGACCACATACCGGAACTGCGGAAAATATTCAACAAATGTAGGCAGTATAGAGTTTGCTTGAACCCAGAAAAATGTGTCTTCATGGTAAGACAAGGAAAAATCCTAGGACACATTGTTTCAAAGAATGGAATATCTACAGATGAGGATAAGATTAAAGTCATATTGGACTTACCAAGACCCAAGAATGCGAAGGAAGTGCAAGCCTTTATGGGACATTGTGGATATTACCGTAGGTTTATTCACATGTATGCCATAATAGCTAAGCCTTTATACGGTCTATTGACTCAGTTCACGTGGACGGACGAGTGTGAGAAGGCCTTCAACGAGCTTAAAAAGAGGCTGAGTACAGCCCCAATTCTAAAATCACCCAACTGGAGCAAGCCTTTTCATATTCATGTTGATGCTTCGAACTATGCAATTGGATGTATCCTGGCTCAACCGGCCGATGAAGGAAAGCTTGATCATCCAATCGCTTACGCGAGTAGACAATTAAACCAAGCAGAGAGAAATTACACGACTACTGAGAGAGAGGGCTTAGGAATGGTCTACGCAGTAAAAAAGTTTAGACATTACCTCTTAGCCAACAAGTTCAAATTCTTCATTGACCATCAAGCCTTGCTGTATCTAGTCAATAAGCCTTGCAACACAGGGAGATTGGTACGATGGTTCTTGTTACTAATGGAGTTTGACTTTGAGGTAGTGGTCAAAAAAGGAAACACACATGTGAGAGCAGACCACCTTTCTAGATTAAAACACGGAGAACCACCTAGCGGAGTACCCGATGATTTACCTGATACGTATTTGTTCAATCTTGAAGTATGTCCCAAGTGGGCGGAACGATTAATTCCCATACTCACTCATGGCCCTCAGCACCCAATCAACAGGAAGAGCAAAAAAGAGATTCTTCAAACAAGAAATTTACACATTGTTGCGGGAAGTATGTATTATAAGGAACCAAACGGTGTCTTATCAAGATGTGTCGAGGAGGACGAGCAGAAGCAATTAATTCACCAGGCACACATAAACAAGTGGAGAACCCATCAAGGAATGCAGGGAACAATACGAGAATTAAAGAGGTTAGGCGTATATTGGCCTGATATGTCCAAGGATGTTCATGAGCATGTAAATAATTGTGTGGAATGCAAAGAAACTAGCACAGAGGATCACGTGTCCTTACCCTTTTCCACCATAGCGCCTAATTGGAGTAAATCATTAGTGCAATTCCTCAAAACCAAAGAACACGAAATAGGAGCTAGCCTAGCAAGAAAGCGATCCCTAGAAGAAATGAGCAAGGATTATGTGATCATAGGGAGACAACTGTTTAGACGAGGGAGAGACAATCAACTCAGATTGTGCGTGCATGAAGGAGAGTATCTTCCCATATTAGATATGGCACACGCAGGAGCTGCGGGAGGACATTTCTCAGCAGATAGAACGGTCAAGATGATTCTCTTTGCAGGCTTGTGGTGGCCAACTCTCCACATGGATGCTGAAACATATGTGAGAAGTTGCGAAATATGCCAGAGAGCGAAATATCCCGTTCGAAGAGACGACATGCCTTTAAGACCCATGGTTTGTGCAAGAGCATTTACCAAGTGGGGAATTGACTTCATAGGACCCATCAATCCACCAGCTAGAGGATCACATGCAGAATACATCATAGTAGCCACCGATTACCTGACTAAATGGGTAGAAGCCAAGGCTACTAGAAAGAATGATGCTCAAACAACTGCAAAATTTCTCTTTGAGCATATTTTCACGCGTTTTGGATTACCTATTGAGATTGTGAGTGATCGAGGAACACACTTCCTAAATGAGGTAATAGAATCACTTATGAATGAATTCCTAGTAATCCATAAGAAATCTGCCCCATACCATCCCCAAGCCAATGGACAGGCTGAAAGTTCCAACAAAGTACTATGTACGGTATTGACAAAGATTGTCAATAATGGAAGGTCAGATTGGGACAAACAATTGCATCATGCAATTTGGGCCTTCCGAGTGGCATATAAAACGGCCATTGGAACTACACCTTTCAACCTAGTGTATGGGCAGAATGCAATCTTGCCAATCGACTTCTTAGTGCCTACATTAAAAGTAGCTCAACAATACGAGTGGAACGGTCATGAATTGTCTCAGCAATTAGATCAAATCGAAAAGCTGCATGAGACTAGATTGCAAGCAGTAGCAGGCATCTATGCCGCTAAACGGAGACAAAAGGCATATCATGACTCACATATTAAAGATAAGGGACTCAAAGAAGGTGATTTAGTCTTGGTGTACACCCTAAAACAGCACGCAAAGAAGCTCCAAAAACGCGGATATGGTCCCCTGATCATAAATCGAATCTCCACTAGTGGTGCAGTCAATCTCGCCACACTAGACGGAGACATCCTTCCCAATTACATCAGTGGGTGCCGAGTGAAACGATTCATGGAGCCTCTGACCGATGAAATGCTAGCTAGACTATTGGGAGCTCAAAGTAGGAAAAGGGAAGAAGAACGAATACGAGAAGAAGCAAGACAGGAAGCCCTAGAACGTGTTAGGAAACGGAAAGAATGGATGAGGCAAAGAGACGAACGCTATCTCCAAGGTGAAGAACCTATCCCTATGGCTAATTATCGAGTCAATAACCCTGATACGAATGGTGTGTACAATGCACAGCCTTACTTAAACTTAGGGATTGGTCAGACGGAGTATAAATTGATAGACGCATTAATCGACTCAGGAGCAGGACTTAGTTGTGTACGAAACAAGGTCATAAAAGATCAACAGTTGAAGGTGAATCCCACAAGTGCACGTTTGATAGGAGTAGGAGGTCAAACCCTAGAATGTATTGGAACGACAAACATATCTCTACACATAGGAAATTCCTCCATGAAACAGAGAGTGTTAGTCTGCAACGATGAGGACCTGATCGAAGACTTGATTTTAGGACAAGACTGGATTATCGAGAATGAAGTATGTATCCATCTAGCTCAAGGGTATATCTCTGCCAAAATAGGGCACAAAGAAATATTTAGCTTGTTAGGAGAGAAGCCACTGTGCCAACCTAAGATTGTGGAAAATTCGGAGAATAGCTTAGGCAAAGAACCACAAAGGGAACCCTGTACCCAGGCTCCTAAAGTCAATATGGAAATAGCAAAGACCTCGAATGCAAGGATGACCGCAGAAGAACCTGAACATTCCCAAACGGTCAAGAAAAGTTCAACCACTACCAAAAACTATCAACAGGCTACCCAACCGACCTATTGGAGAACCTCAAGCACAGGTTCCGGTCAGACACAACACAAATACAAATGGGTGCGCAAGGATCAAATGAGCATTCAAGGACAACCAACACCCAACCCAGAACCAGCAAGAGGAGTAACCAAGTCTATGGGAAAAGTAGTGCAAATTTGGGTTCCGAAACCCTTACTCGAAGCTCAGAGAGGCCGACAACAGATATGGATTCACAAGAAGGCTGCTCGGATTGCAAAGAAAGCTAGGACAACCCAAGAACATATCTCTTTTCAAGAAAGACGAAGCAGCAGACCCAGGAAATCTCAACAGCGAACCCTAGGCCCCGATTTTGGTGCTCTGAGTCAGATCAAACCAACACCAGCCAATCAAGGACGCAACAAAAGAACATGTATCAAAAGGATGACTACGAGTCAGATATGGAGGCCAAAGAAAGTACAAATAAAAACTTCACCATTTGACAAACCCAATTGCACTCATGAAGTACACAATGCACCTAAAGTATGCATAATAGGGAAACCTTACACGGCCACGCATTTGGCACATGATGCTCCAAACAAGATTAGTGGTGCACATTCTCCAAGGGAGATTAGCTCTCAGCTTGAACTCAAGTAGGAATGGATCTACAGTGTAAATAACTAAAAGCTTCGGCTATGCTAACAGTTGTTCTCTTTCAGGAAAATGAAAAAGAAACTAAAGAGGTGGTAAGAGATCTCAACTATGGGGTTATGGGAACGGAGTGAAGAACGATGATACTCAGAAATGCACCACACCACTGCATTCTTTGGTATGGAACTAATATACTTCACTTACAAGTGCAGATGGCTTCTGAAGACTCTGAAGCTACGATCCAAGAGGAGGTCCAGGAATTTCCTTCTCAATGTCTTACGAAAGCAAAAGGACATTGGTTCAGAGATGAGCAGCCGGTTGAGGAGTATCTCTTCTTGGCCAACATAAAGATCATGGACACAGAGCATCATTTTCCGATCATGTCCTAGGACTTTAAGGTTTTACATGGACTGCCATCCACGATCGACATCATGAAGAAAGCAGGAATTCATAAGTATTTTGAACTACCTATCTATAAACCGGACTTCCAACGTTGTACACAAGTCATGAACACCCTTCGACCAGCACTACATGATCCATTGGCACCAGAAGCCACTGTGATGGACAAGAATGGAGAATGGGTGGTGATTCAGTTTTCCCATGATTTAATCAAAGAAGCATTTGGATGGGAAAAGGATGGTGTCAACACGGTCAAGGAAGAGAGTCGTGGTGCAAAAACAAGAACTTTTGTTGACATTAATAGGGTGGACATTGAAGAAGAAGTCAGATTGATTCACCAACATTTCTGCTTCCCGAGTATGAACAGATACACGGCACCTCAAAAAATCATTGTGCAATTATTGTCTCATGCCATAAAACAGATCGGCAATCAGGTAAACCTTACACCCTACGTGCAAGAAAGATTGTTCGAGGCGAAGAAGAAATGGGAAAATAAGAAATTCCTCAACGGAACGACGGCCCTAACCATCATGATTTACCATGCATTGGGCATGCGAGAATACTTACAAGAGATGCCATCTTCGATGGAGTTGGCTCAATTTGTCAAAGCAGCCACTGTACCGAAACAGAAGAAAGGTGCAAAGATCGTAGAAGAAGCAGAAACAAGCTCGCAACCCCGAATGAGAGGCATAATGAGAGGCACAAAACGACCTCGAGAAGTCCAACAAGTAGAAGAAGAAGTACCAAAATCAAAGAGAGCCCATGTACTACCGAAAACAACTACCCAAGGGAATAGACAAATTACGAAGGAAGAGCTGACTCAAGCACTGGAGGAGACTCACAAATATACAGAAGGACAAGTTAATTTGCCAGTGCAAGGTCACCACTATAAGCAATCACAACAAGCAACAGATCAGAAAGCCAAGCTCACAAAAGTTCATAGATATAAAGAAATAGGCTTGGATAATTCTAGTTCGGTCTCGGAGAAACAAGAAGAACCAGACACTTCATTGCTTAATGTTGATATTCAAAGCGAATCAAAAGATGATGGACAGTGGGAGGAATTAAATGAAGTGGACTATGGCGCAACCCAAGACGGACACAAAGAACAGGATCAGACAAAAGAGGTAGACACAAATGCTACTAAACAGCCGGAAGAAGAAGAAAGGCAACAACCTGTTCAATCAAAAGACGCCTCCACTACCCATATCAAAGAAGGTAAATCTGATAATGAGGAACAATTAGTGCTATCAAAGGATAAGCCTCAAGAAGAAGGACACGACGAAGAACCCTTCACTCCAATTAGGGTTGTGGCAGAACCATCCCCCTTGGACGTTACATTTCAGGGAAGCGCCACGAAATCTAAGGATCAAGGTAAACACAACGAAGAACCGAATGTACAACTACAGGTCCGACAACCACATAACGAAACAATCCATGTCGAAAAGGGAAAGGATGTACAAACCGGAGAAACCCCCAGCGTACCAAGGACATGGCTAAACGTCGATATAGCTCAGCTCAAGCCTGTGGTGCAGGATATGATTCGAACTGCACTAGACACTCAACAGTTAATGCTTGATGCTGATGAAGATTACGATCAGGCCATGCGTGAAAAGCAGGAGCTTCAAAAAGAAGGTGTGAATCTGGCTAATAGGTTATCAAAAGCAGAAGCTCAAGCCTTAAAGAAACACGAAGAAATAAAGAAGACCAAAACACAATGCCAGATATTAGAAAACGAAAATGCCCAACTAAAAGAACAAATCTTGGAGCTCACGAAGAAATTAGATATGACAGAAAAAGAGAAGACAAGGATCAACGCTCGTGGTAAAATACTCGAATCACAGCTCAAGGTGAGTATGGAGGAAGCGGAAAATTTAAGGAACAGGAACAAGGAACTCATGACCGCTCTCCTCAATGATCAACCACCAGCGGAAACTAATCATTCAACGGAGGACATAAAAGAACTGGAAGAAAAGATCACCAAGATGGCAGATCAGCTCAAACAGGAGCAAGACACCATTGCTGACTGGGAGCAACGGTATATGAACGACACTGCAGCACTACGCAAGAAATGGAAAAAAGCAGAAAATGATTATTTCCGACAGTGCAAAGAAGACACAGATCACATGAACATAGTTGCACAGGAATTAATCAAACATCAGGAAAAGACTGCCAAGGCTGAAGCAGAATTAAAAAATAAAGATGACATCATTAAACAGCTGCAGGAGCAGATTGAGCTAAAAGAGAAACAAGGGACACCAGTAGTTCCTCCAGAAACCACGGCTACTGTGGAGGAAGAGGTACGTCCTCTCTCTCCTCCCTTGTATCATTCACCAATAAGGGCGGAAAAGGAGGTTCCACTAGAACCTAATACTCGCGACATTGCAGAATTGAGCAGACCAGAAAGGGCACTACTGGTGTCCCAGCTCACTGCTGAATTTGAAGATCAAATAATTCAGATAATGAAAGAGGCTCAGATTGAGCATAAACAATTGGATCAATTTTTGAAGCCATTCAACGTACCATACGGCCTACTTAAAGAACAGACGCGGCAGTATATAAAATCTGCAACGAATAAGGATCCGGACCACAACCTCCACTTTAAACATGACACGTTCAATTACACTCAAGAGGAGTTCGAGAGAGCAGATCCGGTATGGAGACGAAAGCTTTTGGAAAAGAATCCTACATTGCGGGTACAGTGGGAAGCATCTCCACATGCACTTCAAGTCAATCCATCTTTTTGTCCTGTACCCCGCAGAAGATCTTGGACGCAATTTTGGGAAGGACAGCGCCAAGGCAATATTAATAACCAGTGGCTCAATTATCCATTACTACCTAGTCCGCCACATAACTACCTACCGACAGAAGAATATATGGTCAAAACAATGGAATTTTGGATTGCAAGATATGCTACAGTTCCGGACTTAGCCGTCAAGATGACCAACAAAATATTCAGCATGCTTATTACAGTTTTGAAGGTGTTCCAGCATGCTAAGTACACATTTTTAAATTTCATCGGCATTACGCAGGGCTCAGAAGCATTAACTTTTGATTTATCTACTATTCCCAGCCGACTAACTATCATGGCATATTATTCTCGTCTTATGTTTTTGCCATCGACGTATATGCAGACGTTCGAAGAAGCATTCTTCACAGGCTTCTTTGAAATTGATTCAGAAATTTTTGTGAAGATGACTTCAAATTTAAATGCAAGACTGGTGGCCTATGAAACTAGCTTCTTCGCTGATCACAGACAGGCGCCAGAAGACGGAGTGAAGTCAAAGCAATGGAAGGAATTTATGATATGTCATGCAAATCTGCTGAACCAACGAGAGCAAACAGCCATCCAAACATACACGCGTCGCCTCAGAAAGCCTGTCGAGGACGACAGAGTTCAGGAGGAGGGACGTGTAGAGGGACAATCAAGCAAAAAGAAAAGAAGAAGAAGGTCCAAGTCCAAAAGTGCACAGTAAAAGATAAAACATCAAATGATCAAGGACCACTCTCTGCAGGAAGCCCCGCAGGGGCGCAACACCCATCTCTGCACAGAGCCCCGCAGGGGCACGCACCAGGCTACAAAGCTAAACCCCAGGGTCCCGAGTAGTGGACTTTTCAAACATCAAAGTAGGACCAAAAGTTAGAAAGGGGTAGAGGCTGAAAAGTTGAAGAGGGTGACTAAGAACAGCACATTCCTAGTCACTGGTGGCGTGCGTGGCAACCCGAGTCAACAGGCAAGACAACTACATCAGGCTCTCGAGTTGTAGAGCTTGAATCAAGAAGGCCATCGAATCTGCATGTCTGTTTAACTGCAGACAACACTGACCAAGGGGAGCGTGCAGTGGAAAAGCTGAAGCGCCTCTAAAACGTAATGCAAGATCAAGAAGCAGACAACACTACCCACAGGACGCGTTCGCGAAGCAAAGTCTGTCAAGGGACGACAGAGACGAAGAGGGGGAGAGTGTTGCAGAGCTAAAGAGCGCAGAAAGCAGAGAAAAAAGACGGGCCCCAAAATTTTTCCGATCTGGACACACAATTTTTTGTAACATAACCACTTTTGTATATATTTTCCGTTGTAAATGCACTAGAGGAGTCCTCTAGATGCATCCCCTCAGAAGATTAGTGAATTACCCATGTACATTAGTAGGAAGTTAGCAATTTAGTGAATAAAGTGCCGGTCTCTTGTGTGAAAGGACCAAACTTAGGGCACTAGTATATAAGTCAAAAGTGACTCATTGTAAAGGACTGCTTGTCATGGTGAAGAAGAGCACTTCTGAAATTTCGAGTTTGCCTCTTCCTTGCTGATTTTGATCTTCATTTTGCTCATGTATGTGTGTGTGATGCTTGAAATGCAAGTGTAGGACTGTTGTCTACCCCTTCCCCCTTGTTTTGAGTGACTGTAGTGCGTGCGTAAGCTAGGAGAAGCAAAAACGCGGGTGTTAGTAGTTCCCGTAATTCACTGTTTCTGCCATAACTTGCAGCAGAGTGGCCAGAATTGTGTGAAACCACCACCGTTGGATTCGTCTCGTCGAGAGCTTCGAAACGAGTACCCTATTGCCTATGTTCGGAGTTCTGGGCTGGGAGAAAACCTCAAAAAACCAAAACTGCTGAAAGTAGGTTTGCGGCAACACTTCCAGTTTATCAATAGGTGTGGGTAGTATTGGTCTTTTCTCTTGCTTGGATAGTTAACTCACTTCATTTTCTATCACGTGTGCAAATGTCTTCATACACTTGGTAAGTCACTCCTTCGGATTGATAATTAAATGTGTGCAAAGGACTCCACTATATGCACTTGTATTGCAATCGAGGTATAGTCTCATTGGTACAAGTCCTTGAGTCATTACGGCTCGAGTACACACAAGGTGCTTGTGTGTGCAAGTTTCTGTGGTTTCCATGAACCTATGCTCGAGGCGCAGGCCTCGGCACTAAATTCGAGGTTCTTGCCAAAAATCTCAGAAAATTGTGATTCTGTGGTGAAAATCGCGGTTCTATGAAAAATTTATTTTTTTTTGAAAATCGTGATTTCCTTAGTTTTGGAATTTCTCATCTAAAAGCATACTAAAAAAACAAAATTTTGAGGTCATTCTTAAAATCTCGATTCTCAGGTTGCGCTCAAAATTATGATTCTTTAAGTTTCTCAAAAACATGATTCTTTGGTCATTCTTAGAATCGTGATTTTTTGGTAATTCTTAAAAACACGATCCTCAGTCAAAATCATGATTTTTACGTCAAAAACATGATTTTAACAAAAACACTTTTTCAATCAAAATCGTGATTTTCAAGTCAAAAACATAATTTTGACAAAACACGATTTTCATTCAAAATCACGATTTTCAGGTCAAAAACACAATTTTAACAAAACACGATTTACAGTTCAAAATTATGATTTTCTGGTCATTCTCAAAATCATGATCTTCACAAAACACGATTCTCAGCACAAACACGATCTTGAGGTTATTCTCAAAATTGCGATTTTCAGGGTGTCTCACGATTCTTTGTCAGGATTGCATTTTTCACAATTCTCTGTCAGGATCGCATTTTTCATGATTCTTTGTCAAGATCATGTTTTTCACGATTCTCTGTCAGGACCACGTTTTTCATGATTCTCTATCAGGATCACGTTTTTCACGATTCTCTATCAGGATCACATTAATAGGATCGCATTTTTCACGATTCTTTATCAGGATCGCGTTTTTCGGAGATTGCTCAGGATCGCGATCCTCACTCAAAATCATGATTTCCAAGCTGTCTCAGGATCGCGATTTTCAGTCGAAATCGTGATTTTCTCATAAGATCATGTTTCCCTGTTTTGACCCCCAAGAGCCTGATTCAACATAACTTTTTCATCAAAAGTCCGTTTTTTGAGCTCTATAGCTCATTGGAAAGCTTGTTGATCCTCAAGTGGGATTAGGAAGCCAAGGGGGCTCCAAAGGATTTGGAGCGATATAAAGGGGAAATTTTGGACTCTTAACCAAGGCTTATGAACCTCAGATCTAGTAGACACCTAGGCAAGGATAGACAAAGCATTAGATCTTTCGAGGCAAGTGTCAACCATACAGCTAAGTCTTGGGCACAACAACTCAGTGGTTATCCCTACATGCTAAGCTCGGACACAAGTGATTTAGAAATGTCCTTTAGCATGGAGAGACCCATAGGTAACTCAAGCACTAGCTATTTATAGACACCAAAAGGTCCCTATAAGACACAATTGGAGTATATCAAGACCAACCGATTAGGAGCTTGCATCTATGAGGAAGGCTTGAGAAGATATGTTGTCCAACTCAAAAACCCTAATCAACCTTTCAGACTTGAATACCGGGTGGTCAAGTTTGAAGAGGGTTCTCATATTGACAAGCAAGGAACCATGTACATGGTCACCCGCTTACGAGATAGGACAGATGAGTTTGGAAATATCGTTCCTGAGAATGAAATAGGAAACCTAGAGTAAGGGGACCTAGGACGAGAACCCAAGGCTCCTAGAGGCAAGTCAATTTTGACCAGAGTGATCACTCCAGATTGGATCCCTCAAGACAACAAAAACATAGAACTATTCTTGAATAGAGAAACGGAGGAAGCCTTTTGGAGATTCAAGCCAGATCAACCTAACCCAATAACCACCATCTACGAATTCAAAGACCCTGAGACACCAGGCAAGGTTGTCTATCTAGATAACACATCAGAAAGAATGTTCTCGGTAATAGAGCATGATAGGCATGCATATACTTGATAGGGTGAATTGATTTTCCCTCCACCAAGATCTAATGACTTCCATGGCCTGCAAGGAGTAGGATCGTCCCAGGCTCATGAAACCCAGAGGGAAAGAGCTAGAGAGATAGTTGAGGTAAGCTTTGCACACAATGTGGGTAGAGATAGATCAAGACTTGAAGGTGAAAGACATGAAAGAGAGAGACATCAAGCACATATGCATCAAAGAGATGAACATGATTTTCCATTGCCTTGACCCCGTGAGCACCCAAGAACCCTAAGACCCTCTCAAGTGGTTAAGACAACGAAGAACTACTTTGATGGTTCCAAAGATCCTTATGATCATGTGGCCGAGTTCAAACAAGTGTTAAGAGTGGAACAAGTCGAGGACTTGTTCACCTAGTTTGAGGCATTTGGTTTGACCCTCAAGGATACTGCCTTAGCTTGGTTTCAACCTTTGAACAGTTGCAATTATCGAAACATAGGTCAACTGCTAGAAGAATTCATAGTGGAATTTTCCATGAGTGGCATCAGGCATAATACATCATCCTTGATCCAAAGTTTCAAGCAGAAACCCCAAGAAGCAACACGACTTGCAGGAAGACAATTCAGACAGTATTTAGAAAGATGCCCTGTTCCAGACTTACCCACACAGCCATACAAGTGGCCTCGTTTTTAGATGGCCTACTAAGCACCAAGTTAAGATCATATGTGTACTTGAAAGAGCCTAGATCCATAGAAGAGTGTGTGCGGATGTGCATAGACATAGAAGGCAACTTGGGTGAGGAGTTAGAATTGTCAAAAATCTATAGGGATATTGATAGTTCTACTAGCTATACCTCCTAAACCTCCACTGAGATAGATGAAATAGCTGAGCAGGTTGCCAAGAAGTTAGGAGTTCAAGGGTCACCTCATTGAAGCGATGTTACAATTGGGGAGGAGACCACATGGCTAATGTATGCCTGATGCAAAACCAGAACATGAGAGAAATGAATGTTATATATTGCACTATTGAGAGAAAATACACGAACCATACAACTCAGGATTGTCCCTACAATAGGCAGGCTGTCAGACAAACTTATCAACAACCTTATCAATAGGGTAGGTATCAGAATCAATACCAATAGCCATATTATATGCCACAAGAGCAATATCAATCACCATATAGGCCACAACCAATTCTAGGAAACCAACCACCAGCTCCTGCCAATGTAATTCCAATTAAGTATGTGGTGGTAGAGGAAAACCCTAATAGAGCATTGCTGCCACTAATCCCATTGGTCTCAAAAAATGACTCTCATGCTTATAGTTTTGACTACTCCCATAAAGATAGTCCACAATCTTATTACACAGAGTCACCTGAGCATAGTGAGATTTATCCATATCAATATGAGGCACCACCTATGGAACCAAATTGGGAGCCAGAATATTCCAATGTCATGTACACAAATCCTAACCCTATAGTTGTGAGGTGTGCGACAAAGATCATCTCCTAAGAGATTGTCCAAGGAACCCCTCTAGTGTACCCAAGATTACAGTGATTAATGTGGTAGGCTTAATGGTGGATTCAAGTTCAAGTAGTAGTAATGTGGCTCCTATATAGGTAGTTACCAGGGCACAAGCCTTAAAATAGGATAAGCCAGTTGAACAGTCAAAATCAAGTGAATCAAGAGAGCCTAGTAAGAGGAAAACAAGAACATGGAAGGATACTAGAGAGAAGGCCAATCACAAGTGGAATAGGAAGCTATCTGAACTTGAAGAAAGCCTGAGAGATGAAAAAAGCAAAATAGAATATATCGCCTCTCACAATCCGTCGCATGCCAAAACTCCATCCACTCCAGTTCATCCCACCCCACCACCCATTGTAAATAAACCACAACCAGGGTGTGTTCTTGCACATTGAACCCTAGAAGGCCTGGACATGATGTTCAAGGCCTACCAGGCTCGACTTCAAGAAGGGCCAATAACTGCTAACCTAGACAAGAGTTATCCTAGAGCAGATTTAGAGATTGAATCGACAAAAATGTGCATGAAAATGGTAGAACTAGCTCAGGCTATGTTTGAGGCCAATCAAATTTTCAATCAGACAAACTCTGTCAAACGGGATTTGCATTTCTAGGGCTTAATAGAAAGATTAGAGCAGTTGGTAAACAAACCATAGGTTTCTTTACCTCCACAAGCTCAACCAATGGTTAAAAGAGCAAGCTTACCACTGATGAAAGGTTATGTTCGGGATTCCATAGATGATGGAACACCTCTTTCAATTCAAGAGTAGTCTCAAGATTTCTTGCGAGAAATACAAGAAGAGAAATGGGCCAAGAAGAAGGGTAATCCCCCTCCTATTCCTGAGATTGATGATCTTCATGATCAATTTCCCCAAGACATTCCATCTATTTATGGAGACCAAGTAGAGCAACTAGAAAATGAAAGATTAGATTTTGAATCTAATTCTTTACAAGAATTGCCAAAATTCACTAGCCCATGGGAATTTGAATCCCTTCAGATCAGAGCTCCCACAATACTGGTAAGAAATGAAGACTTAGTGGTTCCAAAAACAAGGATGTCATGAAGAACACTAAGGTTCAGTGTCATCTCACCGTAGAAGAGCTTCTCAAAGTAAAACCAAAGCTATGGAAGCATGTGGAAAATCAGGTTCCTGAACTCGATTCCAATGTGTCGAAAGCAGGATCTGAACAGAAAGTACCAGAGATACCGTTAGACAAAATAGGAGACATGAGTGAAGGTGAAGAAGGTAACAATTATCTTCCAATCACCTACCAAGGTTACACAACCAAAGCTATCTTAGATTTGGGTGTTGGTGCAATTGTGACCACCTCCTTGTGGAAGCAATGGGGCAAACCCACATTAAGACTAACTAGGATGAAGCTTCAAATGGCTGATGGCCATATTGAAAGACCTCTAGGATTTCTTGAAGGGATAACTCTAACCACTTGTGGTGTAGAGTTTGAGCACACCTTTGCTATATGTGACTTTGGCAAAAATAATGTCTATGAAATGATCCTAGGAAGACAATTCCGACGGAAGCTACAGATAGTACAAGATTGGGGAGCCAATTCCTTGTACTTGCAGCACTTAGGGGTCACAACCAAGGTCAATCTAAAGGATTATACCTTCAGAGATATACCACCCCTACAGTGGAATTCTATCCACTAGGCACCAGAAGATTCGATCTTTGTGCATTCTAAAAGTTTTTTAGATCCATCTTGGATGCATGAAGATACTCACTTGTGGATGTGTAAGGTCGCAGAGAAAGAGGAAAGACACTTAAAGGCAAGAGAAGAAGGAACTCCCCCAAGAGATAGACTAGTTAGAGACCTAGCCTACACACTGATGGTTTTTCTGGACGAGGAATTTGAGCCTCATGGTTGGGCAGAAATCTTAGCCACCATGGACACTGCTGTCAATGAAGAACAATGGACACCTCATTGTGATGAGGAGGGTTATGATATTTCAGTGTTCATGTGTCAACCCTTTCTAGAAGAGTGTGACCTTAGCAATGTCATAGAAGAAGAAGAGGATGATGATGATATAGAGTCAATTGTGATGGATAGTTGCTTTAACTTGGAAAAGCACTATTTAGAAGATGTAGGAATGTTTAACCAAAAAGAAGAAGAACCTCTCATAAGCATCAAAGCTATAAATTCAAAGGATGAAAGTGAAGGTAGTCAAAAGAAAAAGAAAAGAAAATCAGTGAAACAAGAAGAGGAAGAATCATTGCTTGAAGTACGAGAGGCTTTCAAAAGATCAAAAAATTTTGGTATGATTGCTTAAGAGAGAGGCCATCATAGGAGAATCAAATGATAATAAAGAAAAAACTAAGAAAATTGTAGTAACCATTGAAGAGGATGAAGAGCGATGTACGTACATAGGAGAAGACCTAAGTGCAGAAGAAGAAGTAGAGTTGGTAGCTTTATTAAGGGAATATAGGGACGTATTTGCATGGAGCTATAGAGACATAAATGGGGTAGATCCGAGAATATGATTTCATAGGATTCCCATGATAGCTGATGCCAAACCTATCAAACAAAAGCCCTATACTTATAATGACACTTATGCATCCAAAATAAAAGAAGAAATTGATAGGTTGATTGAAGCTGGATTTATCTATGAGATTGAGCCCATTAAATGGGTGTCCCCCATTGTAGTGGTGCCCAAGAAGAATGGAAAGTTACGAGTGTGTATTAACCTTAAAAAAGTGAATGCTGATTAGAGATAATTATCCACTTCCAATCACCGAACATTTATTGGAGCGCGTTGCAGGCAAGGAAGTTTATAGATTCCTTGATGGACTTTCAAGTTACAACCAAGTGGCCATTGCCCCACAAGATCAACACAAAATGACATTTGCCATAGAATGGGGAATCTTTGCATTTTGTGTGATGCCATTTGGGCTCACCAATGCACCTACAACATTCCAAAGGCTCATGTGTCATGTCTTCAAAGAGTTCTTGCGAAAGAGCTTAGAAGTATATGTGGAGGACTTATGTGCCCATTCCCAAGAAAGAAGATACCAAATCCCTGAGCTCAGACAAATCTTCAACAAGTGTAGAGAATATCGAGTCTGTCTAAACCCAAAAAAGTGTGTGTTCATGGTACATCAAGGTAAGATCTTAGGTCATATTGTTTCTAAGAATGGAATATCAACAAATGAGGACAAAGTCAGAGCCATAGCAGAGTTGCCAATGCCAAGGAATGTTAAAGAGGTACAAGCTTTTATGGGCCATTGTGGATATTATCGTAGGTTCATCCACATGTATGCAATCATAGCCAAACTTCTTTATGCCTTGTTCACAAAGTTTGAGTGGAACAACGAATGCAAAAATTCCTTCAATGAGCTGAAGAGACGTTTGTGCATAGCACCAATATTGACCATTCCTGATTGGAATAAACCATTCCATGTCCATGTAGATGCATCCAATCATACAATAGGATGTGTGCTAGCACAACCCATAGATGAAGGAAATCTAGATTTGCCTATAGCATATGCGAGTATACAACTAAAACGTAGCAGAACAAAAGTATACAACAACCGAAAGAGAAGGCTTAGGCATGGTATACGTCGTAAAGAAGTTTAGACACTACCTTTTGGCCAATAAGTTCAAGTTTTTCACTGATCATCAAGCTTTATTATATTTGGTCAATAAACCTTGCAATACATGATCCTTAGTAAGATGGTTCCTCTTGCTAATGGAATATGACTTGGAAGTTGTTGTCAGGAAAGGTAGGACTCACCTCAGGGAAGATTACCTTTCTCGCATCACTTCAGGAGAGCCATTGCAAGGAGTGTCTGATGAACTACCTGATGCTTATCTGTTCAATTTAGAAGTTGTTCCTAAATGGGAAAATAAGTTGGTACTTGTCCTAACCTTCAGAACCGCAAATAAGGATGTGAAAACAAACAAAGAAGAAATTGTAAGGTCACAAAACTATCAAATATTGGTAGGAAGTATGTCCAAATAAGATACGAAGGGTGTACTAGCTTGTTGTGTCGAGGATGATGAACATAGTAGTTGGTTGCAACAAGCTCATGAAGGATTTCTAGGAAATCACTATTTTAAACAACGAACATTGCAAAATCTAAAATGTTTAGGAGTGTATTGGCTTGGTATGGATAAATAAATACATGAGTGGATTAAGAATTGTCTAGTGTGCCAAGAGAGACCCCTAGTGGAGTATGCTACCCTTTATCACATGTCAATAATTCCAGAATAGAGTGCTCCATTGGTAGAATTTATGAGATCAGGAACATTACCCAAGGAGGCTAGTCTAGCAAGAAAACGAAGCATGGGGCAAGAGGCTCAGCACTATGCCTTAGTTGGAGACAACCTATACCAAAGAGGCAAAGATGGTTACCTAAAACTGTGTGTTCATGAATCAGACTATTTGAAGATCTTAGAAACTGCACATAGTAGTGTTGCAGGTGGACATTTTGGTCATGATCAAGTAATTAAGACCATTCTATTCTTAGGACTTTGGTGGCCCACTCTTCATATGGATGCACATACCTATGTGAAGAAATGTGACACATGCCAACGTGCACAATATCCGGTTAGAAGAGACGAGATGCCTTTGAGGCCAATGATGGGAGGACACACATTTTCAAAGTGGGGTATAGACTTTGTAGATCCTACTAACCCCCTAGCTAGAAACTCCCATGCAGAGTACATCATTGTAGCCACAGATTACCTTACCAAGTGGGTAGAAGTAAAAGCCATGACAAAGAATGATGTTTAAACGATGGCCAAGTTCTTATTTGGGAATGTGTTCACCAGATATGCATTACCAATAGAGTTACTAAGTGATAGAGGTACACACTTCTTGAATGAAGTCATTGAGAATTGTCGCAGAGAAAAGAGGCACAGAAGAGGAGCCCCAAAATTTTCAAATTAATGAGCATAAATTTTCTTCTTCAAAATCCTATGAAATTCCCTTGAAGCCATGTAAAAGCACTATGGGAGTCCTCTAGATGCATAAGCCCCAAATCCTTGTAACATAACTCTTGTGAGCCATTAGGAGTTGTGGATCAAGTGTTGGTGCATTCCTCCATTCACTATTTTGCTCATAACTTGAACAATGTTTGTCAGATTCGAGTACACTATTAGATGCGTCTAGTCGAGAGCTTCGAAACGAACCTACTATTGCTCATATTCGGAGTTTGGAGCTAGGAGAAAAGTTTGAATTTGTGTTTACTGTTGTAAATGGTATCGCGGCATGCATTTTCAGAGGATTAGTGAGTTAGAGAGGTAGTTAAGTCTTTTCACATGCATTGTAGCTTAGCCACTTCACTTTCCATCATGTGTGCACACATCTTCATACACTTGGTTCTTACAGTTCCTCGGATTGATAATTAAACATGTATCGATCCACCACTATATGCACTTGTGGTGCGATTGAGGTCTAGTCTCATCAAAACAAGTCCCTAAAGCTTCATGTTGATATATTTAGGTAGTGATGTGTGTGAACACTCTAGGACCGCCAGGGCACTTTTTTCCCTCTTTAGGAGGTTTTTTTTCCCCCGGCTTGTATATACGCCTATTGCCCTAATGGGCTACTTATCTTTGTACATTCTCTAGTAGTACATTCAGCCTTGTGTGTTGTGCTCCAAGCTTCTTCTTCTTCCTTGTGCTGTTCGCGTGCTTCCGTAGACGTCTAACTCCAACAATTGGTATCAGAGCAGGTCGTTGCTTCTTCTAGGGCGCCGTCGACACTCCTCCGTTTGCAGTCTCAGATTCGCACGAAATTTGGTGAGCATACTCAAGGTGTTTTTGAGATCAAAACTGCTTCGCTCTGTGGTGCCGAAATCGCGATCTGAGCTTGTTTCGGCCTCCGAACGCACTATCGCAGTGCTTGTGCAGGCTATTTCGTCCTTTTCTGCCAAAGGTATATACTAGTTTCTGTTCGCCAGTTTAAGCGTCTCGAAGTCTGCTAGAGGTCTAGCAGAACTCGTCTGGGCAGTTCCGTTCAACTTTTTGAGATACAGTCAATTTTCTGCATCAAGGTATTTTAGTCACCGGCCATGGCTGAAAGCAGTGATGTATTCCGTATGTTGGCTGTTGAGGATAAGTTGGATGGTACCAACTACCCATTATGGGCTTATATGATGCGACATGTACTAGTTGCAAAAGGATTGTGGAACATTGTGCAGGGTGTTGAAAGACATCCTGTTACACCTGTAACGACAGGTACTACAAATACAGGTGTTGGAGCTGATGAAGATGGTGTCGACGATGATATTCCGCAGATTCCTATTCGTGCTGCTGTTTCTGTTGCACCTACTGTAGAGCAGATTCGTTGGGATGGCAGAGATGCCCAGGCACATGCATTGATAGCTTTGTCTGTCAAACGTGCCATTATTCCTCACATTCGCTCTTGCAGAACAGCAAAGGATGCTTGGGATACACTTACCACTTTGTACCAGGCTAGGAATGAGGCTCGTGTTGCTTACCTCCGAAAACAGTTGGAGAGTGAGCACATGAATGAAGGTGATTCTATGGACAGTTTTCTTACAAAGATCAAAGACCTGAAGGAACAATTGATTTCTGCTGATGAGGTTATACCAGATAGCTCACTTGTGCAGACCGTTCTGAATGGCCTTCCTGATTCATATCAGAGTTTTGCCTCTACTCTTCGATTGATGATGAAAGGCAATCCGAATGCCTTGTCATTTGAGGAATTAGTCTCTGTTCTGTTGTAGGAAGATCAGTCCAGGCAGAACAGGTCCATTATGCGTGTTGCAGATCAAGCTTTCCTGGCTAGTCAGAAGGGCAAAGGAAAATGGAGCTCTTCTACTAGTAAGCAGAAATCTGCAAATGCTGCACAATGAGAAGAAATCAGAAAAGCAGAAATTGTTCTGCAAGTACTGTAAAGGAAATGATCATATTATAAAGAACTGTCCAAAACTGGCTGCTAAAGAGGCAAAGAATAAAGAGGCTGAAATGGTTGTTGCAGAGGCCTCTACACCAAAAACAGAGTCTGCAAATCTTGTGCAGGAAGAAGAATGGGCGTTTACTACTGTCTGCAGTTTTGACCCATCTTCTCATGATCAGTGCATGTCTGCAGTAGACTCAGATGTTTGGTACTTTGACAGTGGGGCGACCAAACATATTACCTCGCAGCGCAGTTTCTTCTCTTCACTCGAGCCTGCCCCTACAGGGAATACTGTCACATGCGCCAATAACTCCTCTTATCCTGTTATGGGAGTTGGTAAGATCATTCTGACTACTGCTGATGGTAGTTCTTTCACTTTGTCAGATGCTTTATTTGTGCCTGGGATAAAAAAGAACCTGTTATTAGTTTCTGCATTAGCCAAGATTGGCTTGGTTGTGAAATTCGTTGATGACAGGTGTACAGTCCATGATCTCTCAAATGGTGATGTGATTATTGCTTCTGGCATTTTATGTAGTGGGCTGTATAAGCTCATAGACTATGAAAGATCTGTGAATGATTCGGCATGTGCAGTTCATGATTCTCAGGCTATGTCAGATGCAAAGCTTTGGCATGCACGCTTTGGTCATCTGAATTTTGCTAGTTTGTTACGCCTGCAGAAATCTGAAATGGTGTCCTCTTTGCCCAAACTTGAGGCACCTGGAAAACATGTTTGTGAAGGCTGTATTTTGGGCAAAATGCAGCGTTCTTCCTTTCCAAAAGATGGTTCAGTTCGGGCTATGCAGAAATTGCAGCTTGTACATAGTGATGTCTGTGGTCCTATGCAGACACCCTCTTTTGGAAATTACCTTTACTTCGTGACTTTCATTGATGATTTTTCCAGGCATGCATGGGTATATCCACTCAAAGCAAAGTCCGAAGTGTTCATGTGCTTCAAACAGTTTTTGGTTTTGGCTGAAAATCTGTCAGCATGTAAAATGGGCACCCTCCGTTCTGATCGAGGGGGGGAATATATGTCTTCAGATTTTAATGCATTTCTGGCTGAACGTGGGATAAAACACCAGTGTACAGTGTCGTATACACCTCAACAGAATGGAGTTGCTGAACGAAAGAACAGGTCACTCATGGAGATGGCGAGGTGCATGGTCAAAAGTCAGGCTTTACCACATAGTTTCTGGCTTGAGGCTGTCATGTGTGCAGCATATGTACTGAATAGGTGTCCCACCAAAGCGTTGCAGTCTATCACTCCATATGAGGCTTGGCATGACCACAAGCCATCTGTTGCTCATCTGCGTGTTTTTGGTTGTTTGGCATATGCATTAGTGCCTGAACAACATCGCAGAAAATTGGATGATAAGGCAGTAAAATGTATTTTTGTTGGGTACAGTTCTGAAAGTAAAGGCTATCGTCTGTATCATCCACAGACTAAACGCATTCTGGTTAGCCGTGATGTTGTCTTTGTGGAAGATGCTATTCAGCCATTGCTTTCATGTACTAAGGAGACATCTGTTAGCTCCAAAGACATGTATGATACTTTGATGCCTCTTTTTACAGGTGGACAGGCTAGTGCTGGTCCTAATGAGGCAACTTCTCAGCCTTTGCAGGTTTCATATGATGATGCAGATCATTCCATTCCTGATGCAGATTTACATGATGCACTTGTTGATGAGAGAGCTGATATTGAACAGGCAAAAACTATGCCAAAATGGCTGGTGCAGACTTTGCGTGACAGCAAATTAGATGCACCTTTGTCATATCGTACTCGTTCAGGCTCTCATAGTACCTCCTTTGCATCAGATTGCTATGCTATGGCTGCATCTAGTCTCTGTTATGAGAATGAGCCTGTTTCTTTTGATGAAGCACAAAATTCAGAAAATTGGATGGCTGCTATGCAATCTGAATATGATGCTATAATGAAGAATGGTACATGGTCTTTATGTGACTTGCCTCCTGGCAAGAAGGCCATTGGCACTAAGTGGGTATACAAGCTGAAGCGTAAACCTGATGGTACAGTTGACAGGTATAAGGCTAGGCTTGTTGCAAAGGGGTATGCGCAGGAAAGAGGCATTGATTTTGATGAGACCTTTGCACCTACATGCCGTATGACTACTGTTTGGAGCATTTGTGCACTTGCAACCCATCATGGTTGGAATGTACATTAGTTGGACATTAAAACAGCATTTCTGAATGGTGACTTGCATGAAGAAGTGTATGTTTTTCAGCCCCGTGGCTTTGTGCAGAAAGGGCATGAAAACCAGGTGTGCAGGTTAAAGAAGGGGTTATATGGTTTAAAGCAAGCACCACGTGCTTGGTATGAGAAGATACATGCCTATCTGATTGCACATGGTTTTGAGAACAGTCCAACTGAAAGCACCTTATATGTTAAGCGTGCTAATGATGTGCTTCTGATCATTGTTGTCTATGTAGACGACATGCTGCTCACTGGTCCTCTTGAGAAGCATATTGCTGATTTCAGGGCTGATTTGCATGACTCATTTGAGATGTCTGATTTGGGGCATTTGCATCACTATTTGGGCATTTAGTTTATGCAAGTTGATGGTGGAATGGCTTTGTGTCAAACGAAATATATTGACACATTATTGCAGCGTTTTGGCCTTGAAGACTGTAAGCCTATTGCCACTCCTATGGAGACAGGTTTACGATTGAGTCTTCATGATGCTGGAGATGCATTTGATGCTGTTCTCTATCAGCAGGCTGTTGGATGCTTGATTTACTTATGCATTACTCGGCCAGATATTCAGTTTGTTGTCTCACAGATGAGCAGGTTTATGCATTGCCCAGGAGTCACGCATTGGAAAGCGGTTAAGCGCATCTTTCGCTACTTGAGTGGTACTCGGCTACTTGGGTTGTTTTATCCCAAGGGGGGATCACTACTGCCAGATTTGCATGCTTTTTCTGACTCAGATTGGGCTGGTTGCTATGACACTCGTGTGTCCACCAGTGGTTTTTGCTTCATGTTTGGTAGCTCATGTATATCTTGGTTGAGCAAGAAGCAGCCTACTGTGGCCACTTCCAGTTGTGAGGCTGAGTATAGGGCAGCTTTCACAGCGACTGTTGAGTGTGTGTGGCTAAGACACCTTATGGCTGATTTGGGTGTTGGCCAGTCTTCTGCCACCACCATCTTCACTGACAGTCAGAGCGCATTGGCAGTTGCGAGGAACCCTGTGTTCCATGCTCGCACTAAGCACATTGAGGTGCATTATCACTATGTGAGGGAGAGGTTCTCTGCTGGGGAGATCAGCTTGGCATATGTGCCCACGCAGGAGAACATTGCAGACCTTTTCACGAAGGCTCTGCCTAGGGAGAAGTTTGAAGCTTTCCGCAAAGCTTTGGGCTTACTTCCTTTTGTGGAGTGATTTCCACATAGCTCGGCACTTCCTTATACATGAGTGCCAGCTCCTTGTTCACCGCATCACTCCCAGGGGGGATTTGTTGATATATTTAGGTAGTGATGTGTGTGAACACTCTAGGACCGCCGGGGCACTTTTTTCCCTCTTTAGGAGGTTTTTTTTCCCCCAGCTTGTATATACGCCTATTGCCCTAATGGGCTACTTATCTTTGTACATTCTCTAGTAATACATTCAGTCTTGTGTGTTGTGCTCCAAGCTTCTTCTTCTTCCTTGTGCTGTTTGCGTGCTTCCGCAGACGTCTAACTCCAACACTTCACGACTTAGGTACACATGTTTTTGGCACCGTTGCTAGGGAAGAAACCTAACCAAGGTGCCTTTGTGATGGTTATAGCTCCGGAGTGAAGAAATCATACTTGTAGTGGTGAATTCGTTCGGTGGCAAGTAGTCAAGCACTTCAGCACTTGTTACTTCACACTCTTGAGGTGTGTGTAATGAGTTTTTAGGTTTAGGGTTAGGAGTGAGGAAGTAAGGGAAGAGTTAGGGTTAAGCAAGAGAGAGGAATATAGTAGGAAAAAGTAGAAAAAATCAAGAAAAAATTCCAAAAATTATCTAAATTAGTTCAGTAGAGGTAGTAGGTAACCCAAGAGTATAAAAATCCAAAAAAATCAGTTCAGTTGGTCATTGTGAGAACACGTATCATGAGCAGAGCAACGATCGGTATCGTCTGTGTGGTATCGTGCCTAGCGAGCTAAAGAGTGACATTGAGAGCACAAATTTTGGTTGAGGCATCCCTAAAGATAAGCTACAACAATTTTTTGATATCAAAAACACACTCGCACATGATTAGAGTCATCTTTGGTATTGGAGAGTTTTTTGAGTGTCTTTGAGTGATAGAGGGGGTCAAGAGTGAAGAGGGGAGGGAGATAAACATTCTTGCACAAAATTTTTTGAGTTTGGAGCAAATTGGCTGAAGTATCATGATCAGTTGAGTTTTGGTATCGTGATACCAAAATTCCCTAGTATCCTAATACTCGCCTGGTATCGTATCATTGCATACCCACTTGATGTATCACGATACCATTCTGGTATCGTATCATCAAGTGCTGGTATCACGACCGTGATCGCCCGGTGGTATCGTATCACAGTCCACCCGGTATCGTATCGTCCCAGTCACGGTATCATATCGTCAATTGAGTGGTATCGTATCGCAAATAAAGTTGGTATCCTATCACCAACTCAATATCGTATCATCCTCTATTTTGGTATCGTATCATCACACGCTCTAGTATCGTATCGTGCAAAAAGCGGCATCGTATCGTCCGACCCTTTGGTATTGTATCACCCATAGAATCAGTATCATATCACGAGTTTTCTGGTATCGTATCACAATGTTTTTCGAGTATTGTATCGCAAATTTCCTAGTATCGTATCATGTAAAATCTGGTATCGTATCGTGTGGTGAGCAGTATTGTATCATTGACTACCTTGGTATCATATCGTGCCACTATGTGGTATCAAATCGCCGAAGACTTCTGGTATCGGATCGTGCCAAAACTAGTATCATATCGTCTGGGTGGTATCGCCAAGGGTGCTATACTCCAAAAATACTCAAGCTATTAGAGGGCAAAATTTGAAGTGATTGAAGAGCTAATTGAGGGGAAGTAGGGAGTAAACATAAGCCCAAAGGGGTGAATGAATTTAAGATCAGGACGAGTGCTAAGTAGCCAGAGGAGTTTCATCTCATCGGTAGGAAGTGCAACCCAAGCTAGTCATCACTCGATCTACGTAGACACCTTTGGTGACTCAGAGGAGGAACTACACATGGCCTCAAAGGACATGCATGGTTCTGTCCCCAGGGAGAACTTTATGTCACCCGTGGAGGGTGAATACTGCACCTCTCTGCAATATGTGCCCATCAATCTACAAGGGATCCCTATTTACCTTGATGGTTTAAATAGGTCCGTTGCAAGAATGGTAAACTCAGTCGAATCAACAATAGTGCCTAGGCCCGCAGTTAAGTATGAGGGAGGAGTGTACATGGACAAATGAGGTCATGTCTACGTAGTGACAAAAAACCCAGATCGAATCAAGGAGAGAGGAGAATTGGAAGGCCAAGGAAACTCGAGGAGACCTAACCTTGAAGAACTTGTGACTACCCCAAGGGGCAAGTCAATGGTGACTCGAATCTTGAGAGGAGATTTGATATCTCAAGATGATTACCTATTGGATGTATACTTGATCCACGGGTCAGACCTACTATTGCAAATCGATTCACCCACACGAGGACAGAAAGTAAGCCCAATGACTTTCTTTGAGTTGAAAGATCCTGAAGATGAGTCTAGAGTCACATACCTGGACTAGAACCAAAGAAGGTATTGGCTTGTAGATGCAATCGATAGGTCTCAATTGAAGTATATGGGATTGCTTGTATTCCCTCCTTGAGAGCAGGCAACCACCTCACACAATCCTTTTGGAACTCATCGAGGAATGGAGAATACAATGTTAGGACAAACGAGCCAACAAAGTGTTCCCACTCAAACTCATGTGCAATTCACAATGCCAAGAGTGCAGTCACACATCCAAACCCACCCAGGAATAGGCAACATGAACCATCCACCCATTAGAACAAGGCCACAGCCAGGTGTGCAACCTCCATTTAGACCAGCAATTCTTGTTATGCCTAGAACACCATAACCTATAAGAAAACTGAGACCGATTCAAGTTGCTAAATGCATGAGAAGTCATTATGATGGAACAAGAGAACCATATGACCACATCACAGAGTTTAAACAAGTATTACGAGCCGAGCAAGTGGATGACTTCTTTGTGCAGTATGAATCCTTTGGACTGACCCTCATACGGATGGCTTTGACTTGTTTCCAACCCTTGGATCCAAATCAATTTGGAAATATTGAACAATTTTTCCAAGAGTTCATTGGAGAATTCACTAAGAGAGGGATTAAACATAACTCGTCATCCTTAATCCATAGTTTCAAAAAAAACCCAAATGAAACCGTAAAAACAGATGCCCGAAGATTCAACCAATATGTCGATAGATGCCCAGCAACAAAAAGTCCATCCCAACAAAAAATGATATCATTATTGTTGGATGGACTAAGTAATGGAACATTGAGAACCCTAGTGTATGTGAAACAGCTCTAGACATTGAGTGAGTGTCTCCAGGAATGCATTGACCTAGAAGATAACCTAGCTGATGACCTCAAAAGTACCCCAAGCCCTACTAAATCTGAGGACACTAGGAGTACAGTGATGACAAGTTCTAGTAATGTGGAGGTGCTAGCGGATCTGGTAGCCAAGAAGTTAGGAGTCCACGGACAGAGAAATTACCAAAACCCACCAATGAGAATGCCGATACTTTGGAGATGCAGCCTATGTGGTGGAGATCAACCATCTCACATGTGTGCAAGAGGAGGAATAGGCATGCCTTAAGCTTACCCATACAATAGGTAACCACCTCAAGGACCCAACCTATACTGCCATATAGAGCAAAAATAAACTAACCATGTTATTGAAAATTGCCCATTCAACAGGCAGTCAAGGCCCATGAATCAACCTCAGTATAGGCCTTATGGATACCCTCCTAGAGAGCCAGGAAGAGAGATCCCAAGATACAACCCCTACCCAGGCCCACAAGGAGAACCTAGACCATATGAATAAGGACAATATGGACAACCACAACCAATATTAGGGAAACATCCACCCTTCCACACAACGTAGTGCTGATTAAATATACTCAACCAGAGGAAAACATGGAAAGAGCCATAATACCAGCTACACCTTTAGTTAGTATAGAAGCAATGAATCAGGGATACAAACAATCCCAAGGAGAATACTATCCCTATGACTCTAGTCCAATGGAGTTTTTAGCATTTGATCAATGTCTACCCCTCATGATTGTATGCACATTTTGTAAGCCCTCCATTATGAGGAGAAGCCAAGCATGCATTACCCAATTGATGGGAATCCCAACTTGTATGTTGGATGGTCATATTGGACCATGTAAGGTATTGTAAGGAAAGGGAGTTACTAGGGTCCCCAATTGTGGGGTCCGAGGTAGTAGTGAGCAACCCTGGTAGGGGGTCCAAGGGGGCCAATGGGCCCCCTGGTGGGGGTTCGGGGGCAGCACCCCCAGCATGACGGTAAATGGAATATTCCCTATCAGAATCAGAAATCATTTATATTTGTTAGGTCGGTTCAATTGGTCTAAGCCGTGTATGGTAATTACGCAGGTGGTGGCCGCCCATGCTCTACCGCCCATGCTCTACCGCCCATGTATAGCCGTCCATAGAAGGCCACCCATGATCCTATATATACATGACTTCTGCACTACCTCAGACATCGAATTGAGCCAACATACCTCTACCTTGTATCTCCCTATCTAGATTTGTCTAGATTACCATTTAAGCTCTACCTTGAGAGTGCACGGGTGGAAAATGCCATCATCTCTGTACTTGGTGCTAGTAGAAAATTGTTGAGATTCTCCTATGTCTATTATCTTCTTTGTTACTGCTCTTGTGTTATATTGCATAACTATTGTTTTACAAGAGTATGACCAAACTTATGATCCACAATACTATGGTTATGAAGGATACGATAACACTTATGGGTCAGAGTATGCGAACCTAATGTACAGTGCACCTAAAGCACTAGCACCTATGAGATCACATGTTAGACCACCTGTGCCAAAAGGACCATGCTATAAATGCGGAGGAGACCACTTCATAAGAGAATGCACTCTACCATACAACCCACCACCTCCTAGGACTTGGGAAGGGTGCTGCAATGAATGTGGAAAGGAACATCTATTTAGAGATTGTCCAAAGAATCCCAATAAGAATCATAACACAACACAAAACAATTTGATAAAAGTGATTGAATCATTAGGAAGTGATAAGGAGTACACAGTACCATTAAAAGCTATCACACGAGCGCAAGCCAAAGGACAAGAGAGAAAGAAAGTAGACTCTGAACAAGAAAAGGATAAAGACCTAGAACCCAAAATACAGGTAGTGGAAGATTCGAAAGACCCACGTGAAAGCAACCAAATGAAGAAGACGCAAAGTTCGAAGACCAGAAGGGAGAAACTTAGAAATAAATGGACGAAAAATAAGGAGGACAAGAAGAATGTAAAAAATGGTAAGTAACTTGAGGAACCTGAAATACAAGAGAATACACCACCTAAGTCTCATACACGGAACCTAGATAAACTAGGATCAATCCTAGCAGATCCAAGACCAGATGATCTGGACATGTGATTGAAAGCTTATCAAGCTAGAATCACAAATGGACCAAACATAGAGCAGCACGAGAAACTCTACCCACAAGGGGAATTGGAGAAGGAGAGATTGGCGATATTCAGGAAGCTCATAGAGGTAGCCCAAGCCACTCTAGAGAAGTCTATCCCAATCCTCCCAGAGACAAGAATATCTGAGAATCAATGCATGAGTGTTTTAAGGAGAATGATATGAAAAAAATAACAACACCTAGAGAGAAAGATAGTAAGGAAGAACAACAAAGCACTCAAGGCAAATCAATTTCTATAATCCCTGAACTAGAAGCTGATTGGCCACAAGATTTGTGGGCTAAGATTCAGGAAGATCGATGGAAAAAGAATGGACGTTCAAGATCACCCTTTGAGGAGTTGGACATTGAAGAAAACCAACTAACTCAACATTTGGAAGAAGTCTTTGAAGAGGTTTCTATGTTAGACCAAAATAAGGAAGAATTACACAACATTTCCACCCTACCAAATTATATGGGAGAATACGAGAAAAGGTCTATAGTTTTTCACGCCCCCATAATTCAAGGCAAGGAAAATGAGTCTTCAGGTGAGACCCCTCACAATCTAGCAGAACTCAGGAAGACCAAGGTACAATGTCAGCTGACCATGGAAGAGTTACTACGAGCCAAATCACAATTATGGAAATAGTTGGTGGGATAGTTGAAATTAGAAAATGAGGAGAACAACAAGAAAAGGAAAGAAACCAAAGCCCCTTCTACCATACAAATCCTTGTTGATAAAGTCGGAGAATTCAGTGAGGGAGATGAGGGTAACACATGCTTACCCATCACATATAATGGATACATGATGAAAGCCATACTAGACACAGGAGCAGGTGTAGGCATAGCCACCAAAGAAATTTGGGAGAAATGGGGAAAACCAACCATGAGACCTACACGTATGAAGCTTCAATTAGCAGATGGCCATGTAGAGAGACCCCTAGGAATACTAGAGAAAATTAAGTTGACTACCTATAGAGTAGAATTCGAACACACACTAGCTATATGTCAATTTGGGAAAGCAAATAACTATGAGATGATATTAGGATGACCCTTCATGAGACAACTCAGGGTAGTACAAGACTGGGGAAGAGATGCTTTATACCTACAACATTAGGGAACTACAACCAAGATAAATTTGCATACATTTTCATATAGGGATGTACCCCCGCTACAATGGAACCCCATACACAAGGAAGAGGATGATTTGTCAATTCATAGTGCACGTTCAAGTGAGCAATCATGGATGCACGAAGATGCTCAACTATAGATGTGTAAGGAAGCAAAGTGGGAAGAGAAAAGAACTCAAATATGGCCTGTTGGACATCAAAATTACTGACCAGTAGATGATCCTATGTATGTGCCTCAAGTTTTCCCAGATGAATTTTTTGAACCACATGGTTGGATGGAGATTCTAGCCAAATTAGATGTGTGTGTAAATGAGGTGGTACTAACCATGAGTGAATGTGTGGACGAAGAGGGTTATGGTATAAGTTTTTAAATGGTAGTCCTTCAGGAACTGGATACAGGAGAACTATTAGAAAAAGAATGGAAGGAAGAGTATGAGAGCATAGAAGTGGAACCAAAATTTGATTTAGAGGAGCAATATTTAGAAGCTATTCAAGCCAATGAAAAAGAAGGAACACCCAAGGTGTTAGCTATAGAAGCAGCTCAGATGAGACCAAACAATGAGGAGACGTTAGATAAGGTAGAACAAAACCCAAACCTTTTTGAAGTCCCAGAGCACTGCAAAAGATATGAAGTAGAAGAGAATAAGATAGCTATTCAGATGCCTAAAAGAGAGGCAAGAGAAGGAGAAGCATACGACAACAAGGAACAAAAGAAGAAAGTAATAGTGACCATGGAATATGGAGAAGAAAGGTGTACCTACATCGGAAAGGATGTGTCACCAGAGGAGGAAGAAGAATTGATAAGACTAAATCGAGAATATCGAGATGTGTTTGCATGGATCTACAAGGACCTCAAAGGTGTAGATCCATCCATTTGTTCTCATTCAATCCCAATGAAACCTGAGGCCAAGCCATCAAAGGTGTAGATCCCTTATACTTATAACAATGTCTACTCTACTAAAATTAAGGAGGAAATAGACAAGCTATTAGCAATCAGATTCATCTACCAGATAGAGCAAATAGAATGGGTGTCACCATTAGTGGTCGTAACCAAGAAAAATGGGAAATTAAGAGTGTGTATTGATCTGAAGAAGGTGAACGCAGCAAGGATCCATGATAGCTACCCATTACCTATCACTGATCAACTCTTGGAAAGAGTCGTAGTTAAGGAAGTCTATAGCTTCCTAGATGGATTCTCTGGATACAATCAAGTAGCTATTGCTATAGAAGACCAACATAAGACAACATTCACAACTGAATGGGGAGTCTATGCTTTTAGAGAGATGCTATTTGGACTCACAAATGCCCCTGATAATTTCAAAAGGCTGATGTGTCACGTCTTTAAATATTTTCTAAGGAAGAATGCACATACTCAGGACAACGACATGAGCATGTTCCGGAGTTATGAAGGATATTTGAGAAGTGTTGACAGTATAGAGTGTGCATGAATCTTGAGAAATGTGTATTTATGGTAAGACAAGGAAAAATCCTAGGACATATAGTATCCAAGAACGGAATTTCCACTGATGAGGATAAGATAAAGGTAATCTTAGAGCTCCCAAGACCAAAAAATGCTAAGGAAGTGCAAGCTTTTATGGGTCATTGTGGATACTATCGTAGATTTATTCACATGTATGCCATCATTGCCAAGCCACTCTATGGATTATTGACCCAATTTATGTGGACGGATGAGTGAGAGAAAGCATTTAATGAACTAAAAAGATGATTAAGTACAACACGAATTTTGAAGATACCCAACTAGAGTAAGCCATTTCACATACATGTAGATGCCTCCAACTACGCAATAGGATGCATATTAGCTCAACCTACAGATGAAGGAAAATTAGACCATTCTATTGCTTATGCAAGCAGACAATTGAATCAAGCGGAAAGAAACTATACGACTACGAAACGAGAAGGTTTAGGAATGGTTCATGCGGTTAAGAAATTTAGACACTACCTTCTAACCAACAAGTTCAAGTTCTTCATTGACCATCAGGCCTTATTGTACCTAGTCAATAAGCCCTGTAATACGGGAAGACTAGTAAGATGGTTTCTGTTACTGATGGAGTTCCACTTCGAGGTAGTGGTAAAAAAAGGAAATACCCACGTGAGAGTCGATCATCTGTCTAGATTAACCCATGGAGAACCACCTAATGGAGTAGCAGATGACCTACCAGATACTTATTTGTTCAACTTGGAAGTATGTCCTAAGTGGGTGGAAACGTAAATTCCAATACTTACGCATGGACCACAACATCAAATCAACAAGGATGCTAGTAGAGGATTTCTACAATCGCGCAACTTGCACATTATGGCAAGAAGTGTGTACTTTAAAGAACCCAATGGTCTATTGTTAAGGTGTGTAGAAGAAGCAGAACAGAAGAACTTAATGGAACAAGCTCATGTAAATGAATGGAGAATGCATAAGGGAACTCATGGAACACTAAGGGAATTCAAACGATTGGGAGTTTATTGGCTAGATATGCCTTAGGATGTTCATGAGTATATTAGCAATTGTGCAGAATGCCAAGAAAATGTTCCAGAAGATCATACCTCGTTACAATTCTCTACCATAGCACTAGACTGGAGTAGGACATTGGTGAAGTTTTTAAAAACATGAGAGCATGAGGAAGGAGCAAGTTTAGCTAGAAAGCGATCTGTGGAAGAAATGAGCAAGGATTATGTTATATTGGGAATACAACTATTTAAAAGAGGAAAGGACAATCAGCAATGACTATGCATGCATGAAGGAGAGTATCTACCTATATTAGAGATGGCACATGCAGCTACCGCAGGAGGACATTTTTCAACCGAAAGAACTGTAAAAATGATTCTCTTTGCAGGCTTGCAGTGGCCAACTCTACATATGGAGCCAAGTATCCTATTAGAAGAGATGACATGCCTCTAAGACCCATGGTTTGTGCAAGAGCATTTGCCAAATGGGGTATTGATTCCATAGGTCCTATTAACCCACCAGCAAAAGGATCACATGTGGAGTACATAATAGTGGCAACAGATTATCAAACTAAATGGGTAGAAGCAAAAGCAACTAGAAAGAATGATGCTCTGACCACAACCAAGTTCCTCTTTGAGCACATCTTTACTTGCTTTGGATTACCTATAGAGATAGTAAGTGATAGAGGAACACACTTCATTAACAAGGTAATAGAGTCCTTGATGAATGAATTCCTAGTGATTCATAAAAAATTAGCCCCTATCACCCTCAAGCCAATGGTCAAGTAGAGAGTTCCAATAAAGTGTTGTGTACTCTGGAAGGTATTAGTAAACACTTGCATTAATGTGTTAGCAAAGTGCGTACCTTGATCAACCACAATCTCCAAAGGTAAACCATAGCGAGGAAAAATATCTTTCATCAAACATTTAGCGACCACAGCAGCTGTGGCTGACCGTAGAGCCCAAGCTTCGGCCCACCGAGTCGCATAATCCGTGCATGTAAGAATATATCTGTTACTGGTAAGTGTCACAAGAGGTGTAATCAGTCCAATAAAATCCAAGCCCCATTTTTGAAAGGGTTCGAGAGGCATAACTGGTTGGAGCGAAAAGTAATGTCTCTGTAAAGGTTGACCCAAACGCTGACACGCATGGCACTGTCGCACATACTTGGTCACATCACGGTACATAGTAGGCCACCATAAGCCACTTTGCAGAATCTTTCGGTGGGTCAAGTCAACCGCAAAATGACCTCCAGCTGGGGCAGAATGAGCCATTGTGATTACTGAAGTAGTTTTGTGTGGTAGAACACATCTTAGCAGCACTTCCGATTGATCCATATAATATAACTTCCCTATAATTAGACGGAATCGTCGACTATACATGGCCAGTTTTGGTCAAGCAACAGGAGAGGTCATGTCGAGAGGACGTCCACTCGTCAAGAAAAGAATCAAAGTGTCATAGTAGGAGGAGGTTACCGGCAATTCTTGCTGATCGTCCTGTACGATCTCAGTTGCATAGATAGCGGGTGTGGTATCATCAACTCCTTTCAGAAGTTCACCAGAATCCAAACGAGATAAAAAGTCAGCAAGTGCGTGTGCGGACCCTGGTCGATGGACTATTGAATAATTAAACTCTTGGAGCAACAATACCCATCGCACTAACCGTCCTCCTAGATGCTATTGGCAAACAAGGTACACCAAGGCTGCATGATTGACATGGAAGGTGAAGCGGCATCCCAGTAAATAATGCCGGAATTTCTTCACCGAATACACTAATCTGAGACATTCACGTTCGGTGACTGAATAATTGCACTCTACCGGAGCTAACCTGTGACTTGCATAATACACTGGATGGAACCATTTCTCCGTTTGCTGCATCAACACACTACCAATTGCAATATCGGATGCATCCACAAAGACATGAAATGGGAGTTTCCAATTTGGTGCTTGTAAAATAGGTGCCTGCGTTAACACTGATTTCAACCAATTGAAAGACAACTGACATGCTTTAGTCCACTCAAACTGGTAAGGAGTACTCGTGATCAATTGATTGAGTGGGGTGGCTAGATGAGCAAGCCACCGCAAATGTCGCCCATGCCATCGGATTTGGCCCAAGAAGTGCATCACTTCTTTGGGAGTCTTGGGAGCAGGTGCCTCTAGTATCACCTTCACTTTAGTTGGATCAACTTGGATCCCCTGTTTTGATATAATGTGCCCTAGCAACTTTTCGCAAGATACAGAGAATACAAATTTATTGGGGTTTACGCATAAATGGTACTCTCGACACTTTAAAAAACAACACCGTAAATGATACAGATGCACCGAAGTATCGCCAGATAAGGAGAAGTCATCCAAGTAAACTCTCATGAATGTAGTTAGATAGGGAGAGAAAACTTCCTGCATACAATGTTGAAATGTACTTGGAGCATTTCGCAGACCAAACCACATCACTGTACATGCATAAATGCCCCAATTTGTTATAAATGCTATCTTTGGAATGTCTTGCTCCGCCATACGTACTTGGTTATAACCACTATATCCGTCCAAAAAAGAGTACATCTCATGGCTTGTCACATCATCTAACATTGTGTCTAGAGACGACAGAGGGAATGGATCAGGTACTCTTGCTGCATTTAATTTCCGGTAGTCCACACATATTCGTAATTGCTTATTCTTCTTAGGGACTATGACAATGGGGGAAATCCACTCCGCATGTTTGATAGGGACAATAAACCCAACCTTCAGCAATCGATCCAGTTCCGCTTTGACTTGGGCCGCATAGTGAGGATTCATTCTATAGCTAGGTTCTTTAATAGGCCGGGCATCGGGTTTCAACATAACCTGATGTTGATAGATGCGCGGATCCAACCCCTTCATATCACGGTAATCCCATGTAAATACATCAGAGAATTCACGTAGTAGCTGCAGTAATTTATCTTGGAAGGTCTATGATAGTCCCACCTTAATCTTCACTGGCCGCGGATTGGCTTCATCGCCTAAGTTGCAGGTAACCAATTGGTCTTCCGGTACATAGAACTGTCGGGGCATGGCAAAGTCATCAACTGGCTGAAGCGATTGTTGTAGCCTTGTATCATCCAAGGTCTGTGCTGCACTTGGTTTTGGTTCACCGGTCAGTGGTACTACCATATAGGCCATCAGAATCCAGTTATTTGCAACCGTTTGTAAGTCTACAATTCCGAGCGCCATCAGATCCTTGTTGGCTTTAAGAAAAGCTTCCTCTTCATCATCTGAAAGACCATCCAACATGTGTACAGGCTCGACTTTACATATGGTCGTGCATGCAAGTCACAAGGCTTCATGTCGTCCAGTGGAACAACATATTTTCGGTGGTTATTCTTAAAAATCAATTCATGCGCTGACCAATCCTGAACTACCTTAGCTTGCTTTAACCATGGTCATCCAAAGAGAAGGTTATAATCAAGGCTGGATTCTGGTAATTCCAGAACAACGAAGGTCATTTTAAATATAGCTCCTTGAAGAGTAATAGGAATGTTTCGCACCAATCCAACCGGATGAACTCGGGATTGATCAGCCATGTGGACAAAAAATTGGGCAGGTTCGATTTGTGTCCATCCCATCCATTGACAAAGTGCTGCTGTTGCAATGTTCACTCCGGAACCTCCATCAATTAATACTTGTGTTTTTTTATGATTCTTATACTAGACTGTAATCAAGGGCACCATATGGTCCACCATCGGGTCCAATTCAGGCTGGATTGCTGCTGTCGAAGGAGCACATGAAGGTCCTAGACTGACCTGTTGTTGGAACTGTTGGCACACGCCAGGAACCAAAGCCAATAACTTTCCTATGGTAGTGTAATTGACGCCTTGGATAAGACATCCCATATTGGATCAAATTTTGTTGTTTCCGGTACGGAGTCCGACGAGGACTCCGGTGTTGCGTGGGTCAGATTTCTTCCTTCGAGTATTGCCTACGGTATGCTTTGCTACATCACCAGAACTGGGTCAGGAAAAACAATTTGTTCTTGGGTTACCCACTTGCTTGCTTTAGTAAACACCTTCTGCTGTTCATGGATTCTAGGTTCAAAAATCTTCGCAGCTGGCTGTAATTGCTTTCCCGAGTGTGTTTGCACCACTGTCGTTTGAGTGTCTACTGCTGAAATGCACACCATGTTCGCCATCGGGTGTTGTCTTTCCTTTTTCCTTTTATCATACTTAGCCGCATCTTTACAGTACCTACGGATATGCCCCATTTCACCACAAAAATGACATTTAGGTGGTGGAGGAGATGCACCTTCACCTGATGGACCTGCGTTCCACCGAGTTTGTCCAAAGTCAGTTGATCGTGCTCCTCTATAACTCTTGTAACCTTGATAAGGTGTATTCCTCATTTGTGGTGGTACATAGTGACTGGCCGATTGCCCTTGTTCTTGAATGATAGCATTGACAACTGCTCTGCTTTGTACCTTTGCATTATAAGGATATGTCTCCGTAGTGTGGTCCGTTGTATGGCAAATGGCACAATACATCTGATTTAGAGCACATGCTGAGCTGCTGTGTCCTGTGTTTTTACATTTAGTACAATAAATTTGTTTCAAAGGATCCTCATTTGAATGCTTGGATGCCTTCAACCACTCTAAATCTTTAGTGAATCCACCCACTTTATTTTCTAACTGTAAAGCCATAGCAATTACGACATCCAAGATCATTCCTCCCACACATCGTATAATCATGATCTGTTTCAATTGGGGATTTAATCCGTTTATGACAAAGATGAATTAATCAGGCAATTACAAGATCAACTAGCATAGCAGGTAAAAGAGGGGACACCAGTAGTTCCACACTCCACAGCGGCTACTGAGGAGATTGAGGTACATCCTCTCTCTCCCCGCTTACATCATTCACTGGTAAGGGAGGAAACGGAGATCCACTCTGAAAGACATCATCAGGATATTGCAGAACTAAGTTGGCACCAGCAGGAACTACTGGTGTCCTTGCTTACTGAAGATTTTGAAGATCAAGTAGTCAAAGTCATGAAAGAAGCAAAGATTGAAAGCAAAAATCTGGAATAGGTATTGAAACCTTTCAATGTACCATATGGACTACTTAAAGAGCAAACACGACAATACATAAAGACCACAACAAATAAAGAGCCAAACAACAATCTCCAGTTTAGCATGCAAACATTCACCTACACACAAGAGGAATTTGACAAAGCTGATCCTATATGGAGGAAAAAATTTCGGGAGAAGAATCCTACTCTATGGGGTACAATGGGAATCATCACCATATATACTTCAGGTAAATCCATCTTTTTGTCGAGTACCCAGAAGACGCTTTTGGATGCAATTTTGGGAAGGACAGCACCAGGGAAGCATCAATAATCAGTGGTTCAACTCGTGATTATCTACCGACAGAGCAATACATGATCAAGACCATCAAATTTTGGATCGTTTGATATGCAATTGTACCTGATTTAGCTATCAAGATTACTAATAAAATTTTGAGCATGTTATTTACGGTAATCAAAGTGTCTCAGCACGCCCAATATACCTTTTTGAACTTCATTGGCATTAATCAGGGATCAAATACCCTCATTTTTTATCTATCAACTATACCTAGTCGATTAACGCTCATGGCCATATACTCACGTCTAATGTTTTTGCAAAGTTTTTACATGCAGACATTTGAAGAAGCGTTTTTCATCGGATTTTTTGAAATAGACTCAGAAATTTTTGTAAAAATGTCTTCGAATCTTAATGCCAGGATGGTGGCATATGAATTGAGTTTCTTTGCAGATCATAGATAGGCGCCAGATGATGGGGTAAAATCCAACCAATGGAAAGAATTCATGTTATGTCATGCCAATCTGCTTAATCAACAAGAGCAAAATGTCATCCAGACATACTCACGTTGCCATAAAAAGCCTGTCGGGGATGATAGAGACAAAGAGGGGGAGAGTGTTGCAGAGAAAAGAGGCACGGAAAGGAGCCCCAAAATTTTCAAATTAATGGGCATCTTTTTCTTCTTCAAAATCTTAGAAATTCCCTCAAAGCTATGTAAATGCACTAGAGGAGTCCTCTAGATGCAAAAGTCCAACTCATTGTAACATATTTCTTGTAAAATAGTAGGAAATTAGAGATTAGCCAATAAAGTGCCGGTCACTTGTGTGAAAGGACCTTTTTAGGACACATGTATATAAGTCACTTTGTGACTCTTTGTAAAAACTTTTTGCCATTGTGAAGAAGAAGAGCTCTAGAATTTCGAATTTGCTTCTTTCCTGTAGACTTCGATCTTCTCTATGATATTTTGTGTGTGTGTGTGAAACTTGGAATAACTACGTAGGACTGTTATCTACCCCTCCCCATCACTTCTGAGCTACTATAATGTGTGTGTGAGCAAGTATGAGTTGTGGAGTGAGTGTGTGTGTTTCCCGCCATTCACTATTTTGGCCATAACTTGAAGAGCAATTCTCAGATTTCAGTGAAAATATGACCAATACATGCATCTTGTTGAGAGCTTCAAAATGAACCTGGTATTGGCCATATTTAGAGTTGGAAGCTGGGAGAAACATTCGAATTTGTATTTTTTGCTATAAGTGATATCACGACAGACACTTTTAGAGATTAAGTGAGTTGGAGAGGTAGTTTAGTCTTTTCTCATGCATTTTAGCTAAACCGTCATTATCCATCACGTGCACACACGTCCTCATACACTTGGTTAGGTCCATTCTTCAGATTGATAGTTAAGCGTGTGTCAATCCACCACTATACGTACTTGTGTGGCAAATGAGATTTAGTCTCTTTGACACAAGTCCCTAAGATCTCGTGACTTAGGTACATAATATACATATACATATACATATGCATATACATATACATATACATATACATATGCATATACATATACATATACATATACATATACATATACATATACATATGCATATACATATACATATACATATACATATACATATACATATACATATGCATATGCATATACATATACATATACATATGCATATACATATACATATACATATACATATACATATACATATACATATACATATACATATACATATACATATACATATACATATACATATACATATACATATACATATACATATACATATACATATACATATACATATACATATACATATACATATACATATACATATACATATACATATACATATACATATACATATACATATACATATACATATACATATACATATACATATACATATACATATACATATACATATACATATACATATACATATACATATACATATACATATTGTAGCTCAAGCGTAAGCACCACCTCCTTTACTTAATCTGCGGAGACGTGAGGACCGGTATGAAGACCGCAAGCAAGTGAAGGCACAAGTGTGTGAGTGAAAGCACACAAACATGCACACACATACACACACACACGCACAAGGTAAGATCAAAGAGAGGAACAATGGAAAGCTTCGATTGCAAAAGAGTTCTCTTACAAAAGCTCTATTCTCTAACAAGCTAACCTCAAAAATGAGCTCTCTAGCTCTTTTTATAGTTTTTGGACTAGTTTTGGCCCTGTCCAGACCTAGTGTCCGGCCTAGTTAAAAATTATGTTCTAGGGCTTATTTGAGGGCTCAAATGAAGTCTAAAAATGATGAAAATTGGTAGGATGATACTTCTAATACTCCTCAAGCTCAAGGACTCCTCGGCTTGAACAAAATGGAGTTACAAAAATAGAAAATGGTATTTGCAATGGTTTTTAGTGATGAAAATCACTATTTTTATAGGGATTTCTTCTGAAAATTTGTCATACACTTCTTGGAGCTCCCTACTTTCTCCTTCTTCTTGTGTGTCCACCTCTTAAATGTGCTCATGTGCGTTGTCCTTGACCATCAACGTCAACACTCCCCCCCCTCTCGAGTCTATCATCGCTGACAGACCCTTGTTGTAATGGTTGTTCCATGTAGTGCTTTGAGAGGTAGTGTCTGTTCGGTAGGAACAAGAGCCGTCTACCTTCCAAATGTGGCAGGGTTGGTTGTCCAGTTCTTCATTTGTCACTAAAAGCCTTTGGAAGTTGTTGTCCCTTGGTATGCGCTCCTTCCTTGGATTCCAGCATGATTGTGTCGTTGTGAGTCGCCATTGATGGCCTCTAGATCTTCTTAAGATGATGTTCATAGTAATCAATCCAAGTACTAATAACCCATAATGGATGATGGGTAAGTGTGTTCGTGCATGGTTTGAGGAAAATATGTGCCTTGTGCACGGCCTTGTAATGTAGCCCTATGCATGCTTACTTGGAAAATGCATCAGAAGAAGTATGGTGCAAAAATTGGGGGTCTTGAGCTAAGTGCGCAAGGGTATGCCGACGAAGAGGTTTCCTAAGCTATCATGGTTATGATGTTTCTGAAGTAAAGGATACTTACCATGGTGAAGCATCGATCGATGTTTATCTCGTCCTATTGTACTCCCGGCATTAGTGATGGACATTGTTGATGAATGTCCGTGTTGAGGATCCACTGATGAAATTCTTTGAGTGCCTGGTCCTCTCTGCTCTCTTCAAAGCAACATTTGCCAAATACTAAGAATTGAATTTCTTTATATTCCTTGACAAACGACATTGGGTAACTACACCAAGCTTAGTTTCACATCTTCTCGTTAGCTCACCATAAGCAGGAGTCTTCTCATCCAGTATACATATAAGGATTTTCAGTGTACCAAAACTACCCTTTGTAGATATCTCCTTGGATGCTCTCGTACATATGGTAGTGAAGCATCTCTCAAGTTGCGGACCTTCAAGCTCTTCACTCCTACCATGGTAAGGGGGAACCATAGTTGTGGATGCCATGTTCATGCCAAGTTCTTAACATCTACCAGAGAAGGCAGCAATTATATCATCTGCTAGCCGAGACACACTTCTATCCAAACTGATAAATGCCCAGTAATTGATGGTTCAATCTTCAATTAAGCATGACTCATTCATGTTCCAATAGCGAAACCTGGGAACAAGTTCTTTCTCTCTCTCTTTTTTTTTTTTTGGAACAATGTCACAAAATAAGAAGATAAAGTTTAGTATCAAAAAATGGTTTACATGTGTCAATGTGCTCTCGTGCATGGGACTCTCAATTGTGTCTATGCACGGCCATGTAATGTGGCCCTATATTAATGCATACTTTGGAGATGCATGACCTGAATGGTGCAAAAGACAAGGTTGCGCAAGGGGCACATGGTTGTTGCTCGTCAAGGTTTTCGATGTTATTTGCGGATGTTGATGCCGGCTTTGGTGGAGGTATCCATTGGGTCTCGAACTGACGTAATCCTCCTTATTGGAGTCCATTTTAGAACAGCATTTGGCACTGCAGAGATCACTTCAGGCGTGTTCCTCTTTGGATGCTTTCTGAACTGTGGTATCCAGTGTGGTTGGCGCTTTGGTTCGGTGGAGGGTACTTGTACTTTTGGCTTCCAAACCCATACCCTTTTTTACACGTCTGCCTACTATTGTTGAAGAGGTGATTTGATCTTCTTTCAATCTCTATATGCGGTTCTTACCCTTCTCTCTTTGTGGCTTCTTTGTTGAGACCTTTCGCATGTGGGAGATCATAGGTTTTTGTGGATGTAAGAGCTTCTTAGGTACCCACATCTCTAATCGCCCTTGTTGAGCTGCAACTAATTTCTTAGGCACCCAAACTTGTCGGATACCTTGTGGTTGGGCTTGTCCAAGCTTCTTCCTTCATCTGCTGGCTTGGTTGGCTTGCCTGGATGGGATTTGTGGGGCCAAGGCTGGTGGTTGCTCTCCTTTGCGTACTCAGATTTGCTTCATGCTCGAAATTGCTTTCTTGTTGAAGGGTGTCTTTCTATTTGCTATAGCAGTTGTCATGAATTTGTTGTGCTTGCTTCTGAGGTTGAACTACTATGGATGCTTTACTCTTCAAAAAAGAAGGAGGGTTTGCTTGCCTTTACGACTCTCCTTCCATGATTGAGTCCTTCTGGATCATAGAGCTTTTGACACATGTAACATCTTCTTCCAGATGATTAGTCTTAGAAGAACTAAGAGAATGTGGGACATCTGGATTTGTGAGCATGCAGTTCTCTAATTCTAATATAATGCATTGTTCCTGTACCCAAACTTGAAGAATTTGACTTCTTAGGTTTAAGTTAACTGCATGGTCATAGATCCAATCTTGACCCAAGACAAGTGGTTCTGTAAGGTTCTCATATTGACACACTAGCACTTTGACTTTCATTGGAACATCTTGAAGGTAGATGGGAAGTTCCACGTCACCCAAACAAGGGGTTTCCACACCTCCCAATTCTATGAGATAAGCTTCTATGGGATTGATGTTCAATTGAAAGTCTTGGCAGTAGGATAGTCTAATTGCACTACTTGCTGCACCTGAGTCAATCAATGCTTTCACAGTCCTTGCACCCTTCCCTTGTCCTATCTCTATGGTCACAAAGGGACGTCGGTCAATGACTTGAGAAGTAATTATGCCTGATTTTTGGCACATATCCATGTGATATTTTGGGGCTTTTGAGTTGACATCTCGGCCTAGGCACCTTAACTTATTTTTCCTAATACGCTCTCTGGCCTCTGCCTGTGCTTCTCCCCTCACCCTTAACTCCTCTTCTTTTCGCTTCTTAGGAGTGTTTAGTCTCGTAAGCATATCCTCTGTAAGAGGTTCTTGGTATAACTTGACTCTACATCCACTAATATAGTTTGGCAAGATATCTCCTTCTAAAGTGGCCAACTGAACTGCACCGCTAGTGGAAATTCTATTAATGATCATGGGTCCGTATCCTCTTTTTTCCAACTTAAGGGCATGTTGCTTTAGCATATAAACCAGCACTAGGTCTCCTTCTTTCAATCCTTTATCTTTGATGTGTGCATCAAAGTATGCCTTTTGTCTTTTCTTTGCAGCATAGATGCCTGTCGCCGCACGTAGCCTTGTCTCACCTAAGCATTCTAGATCAAAGATCCTAGAGGACAATTCATGTCCATTCCACTCATGCTCTTGTGCTACTTTTAAGGTTAGGATGAGGAAGTCCAATGGTAGAACAGCATTCTGTCCGAAGACCATCTGAAATGGGGTGGTGTTGAGTACCGTTTTGTAGGCAACTCGATAAGCCCAAACAACATGATGAAGTTGTTTGTCCCAATCAGAGCGTTTATTATTTACCCGTTTTGTCAATACGTTACAGAGGATCTTATTGGTGCTCTCGGCTTGTCTGTTAACTTGTGGGTGATAAGGGGCAGACTTCTTATGTATCACCAAGAATTCTTGGAGAAGATTTTCAACGACCTCATTCAGGACGTGTGTGCCTCTATCGCTCACTAATTCTATTGGTAGCCCACATCTCGTGAACACATTCTCAAATAAGAATTTAGTCGTAGTCTAAGCATCATTCTCTGTTGTGGCTTTCACTTCTACCAACTTTGTAAGGTAATCTGTGGCTACAATAATATACTATGCATGGGAGTTTCTAGCTAGGGGGTTAATAGGACCTATGAAGTCTATGCTCCACTTCGAAAATGCATGCCCTCCCATCATTGGCCTCAAAGGCATCTCGTCTTTTCTAACTGGATATTGTGCACGTTGGCATGTGTCACATTTCTTCACATAGGTTTGAGCATCCATATGAAGAGTGGGCCACTCTTGGAAGCAGCTAGAGGCATAGAAGACGCGGAAGCATGTAACGATGGAGCAAGGAGCCAGTCGAATCTTTTTTCAAATAATTATGTTTTCAAATACTTTCCAAAAACCTCCAACAGTGATTTTTATCATTATTGTAACATATGTAACATAGAAAAGCCCATTTTGTAATCCATAGCTCCATTTTGTGCAAGCCGAGGAGTCCTCCAGCTTGAGGAGCTTAGGTAGAATGAGCGTATCAATTTTCGTTATTTTTAGACACCGTTTACCCTTCCAAATAGCATCTAGGACTTAATTTTTAACTATGCCGGTCACTAGATGTGAAACCGGTCAAAACTAGTCTAGAAACTATAAAAAGAGCTAGAGAGCTCATTTTTGAGGTTAGCTTGTTTGAGGTTAGAGTTCTTTTGAGCTTGTAATAGTGTTCTTGAGCAATAGAGTTGATTTCTCTCCTTCCATTGTGTCTTGCTTGTCTCTTCGTAGTGTGTGTGTATGTGTATGTGCATCTCTATGCTTCTCACCTTCACTCTCACTTCATCTCACATTCACGATCTTCATATCACTCCTATCTCTTCCGCTGATTGACATTAAGGAGGTGGATCTTCTTAACGTGGTTCTCACCATTGTGCTAGAGCAACACCAAATTTGGCGTCGTTGCCGGGGATCGAGTCTAGGACGAATGTGTGATGGTAAGAGTATAGCAAGAAGTGGCGTTGGAAGGTAAAATTTCAGTTTCTGTTGTTGTTTTTAGTTAGTTTTTAGTGTTTTTCACCTCCCCCACACTCCATCTTCATCACCGCATCATCCTCTTCATCTCCAAAAAAATCAGAAAATTCACCATATCTACCCATTCTCCTCATTTCCCCTCATTTGTGCATGCGAGAGAGTGAGAGAGAGCTTTTGTGCTTGTGTGTACTTTTGTTTTCTTGAGTTTTCTTGCAGGTACAGAGCTCCAGTGCATCAGGAAAGATTGGGAAAGGTAAAATTTTCAGTTTCTGTCAGAAATTTCCGACTATGTCAGACCATCGCGATGTTCTGCAAAGTTCGGATTTTGAGGAAGGCGAGTTCACCACCGTGTAGGCGACCCTTGCGTGTATAGGAATCCATAGCTGCATCTCAAAAAATTGCATTTTGGTGGACCATCGCGATTGGCTCAGACCATCGCGATTGTGTCACACCATCGCGATAGGCTCACGCCATCGCGACGGCTCGGCCGGACCATCGCGACGGTCTCACGCCATCACGACGGTTCATTTGGACCATCACGACGGTTCGCGGACCATCGCGACTGTTCGATTGACCCCACACCATCGCGATTGGCTCACGCCATCGCGCCGACGGTGCCATGTGGCAAGCTAGACCATCGCGACGGTTCACACTTCACGCCATCGCGACGACACCCCTACACCATCGCGACAACTTGAATTTTGGACCATCATGATTGGCTCACGCCATCGCGCCCTGACCATCGCGATTGGCTCAAGCCATCGCATCTGTGACCATCGCGACAGTTCACTTTGGACCATCGCGATTGTTCACGTTGATCGTTGACTGACGCCATCGCGATTGTCCGCCTGATCGAGCCATCGGGACGGTTCACACTCACGCCATCGCGATCATCCACTTTCACGCCATCGCGACCGTGCACTTCAAACCATCGCGATTGCTCATCCTCACGCCATTGCGACGGTTCGCCTGGGCCATCGCGACGGTCCCAGACCATCGCGATTGTCTCATGCCATCGCGATTGTGCACCCCCATCGCAAATTTTAGGGTTTCATTTTTTGGCCTATTTTGGGGTTATTTTTGGGAAATTTTTGGGTGATTATACTCATAGGAGACCCCTTAGCTCATATTTGGAGAAAAACCTGTTTGTCAATTTTTACTCCCCAGGGCCTGAACGGTCATAACTTTTTCATCCGAAGTCCGTTTTTTGAGCTTAATAGCTCATTAGAAAGCTCTTGATGAGTACTACGTGACCTCAAGTGTTTTTTTTCTTAAAGAATACATCTATGTTTAGATAAGCTATTTTGAGGTTGACCTAGTTTGGGACTATAAAGCCAGGGGGCAAGCATTGAAAAGTTGGGCAAAAGGGAAGGGACTTAAAAGGTGTATATACTCAAGTGCTTGATCATCCAACTGTAAATTGGGCTAATATTGAATTTTTCCAGGTCTAGCAAGGGCAATCAAAGGCAATCAAGGCAAGGCAATGAAGGGCATAAAGCTTGGGAAGCGCGGCTTCTTGGGCATCAGAGCAACCAGAAAAGCTGACTCGAGGTTGGAAGATTACTCAACCCCCTCAGTCAATTCTTAGCTTAGGATAAATGTTAGTATTGTGGATTAAAGACGATAAGAACGCCTCAAGTTCAAGAGAATTAAATTTATCAAGTTCAAGACTAAAGTAAAGGTGTGTGACACGAAAACCTAAAGGAAAGAACATAAGTCTGACGGAACGGGAACTCAAAGTACCACGGAAAGTCAAATTCCTGACGCATACACTAAGACAAGAATCTAAAGAAATCTAAAAAGAATCAAGAAAGTAATAACAAAGAATCATTGACGATTTGAGAGTGTACTGAGTGTGCAAGGAAGAAAATTAATGAACCTTAGATGGGGCAAACATATAGGTAAGTCAGACCGACGAAGCCTTAGATCATCAGAGGCAAGTGTGAGAACTACTGCACAATCGTGGGCTCAACAATTGAACACTAGTTATCCCTACGAGAGCTCAGATACTAGTGATTCAGAAATGGCATTTAGCACAGAAAGACCAGAAGGAGGGTCGAATGTAGCCTATTTAGAAAAACCAGAAGGACCCTATAGGACTCAACTAGAGTTTCTCCGAACCAACCGATTAGGTGCTCGCATCTATGAGGATGGTTTGCGAAGGCAAGTGGTGCAAATGCACAACCCCGATCAACCCATTGGATTGGAACATCCAGTGGTGAAATTCGAGAGAGATGCATACATAGACAAGGAAGGAACAATGTACATCTTAAGTACGCAGCCAAACAATACCAACGAGTTTGGCGTGATTCAGCCAGAGACGGAAACTAAATCTCAAGGAAAAGAACCATTAGAAGAGCCTAGAACACCTAGAGGGAAATCTGTACTGACACGAGTACTAATCCCAGAATGGATCCCTCAAGACAACAGAAGCATAGAGTTGTTTGTAAATAAAGAAACTGACGAAGCCTTTTGGAGATACAAGACCAAACTACTTAGTGAGGTAGGTATCATCACAATATATGAGTTCAAGGACCCGGATATAGCTGGAAAGGTTGTATACCTGGATGAGACTTCAGAAAGAGTCTTTGTGGTGCCTGACCACGCTAAAAACACATACACATGGAGAGGTGAATTGGTATTCCCTCTATCTAGAACAAACATGAATACAAGCCAAAAAGGGGCAGGAACATCCTCAGCCCATGGCATGCAAAGAGAAAAGAATAAAGAGAGACCCGAAGTAAGCTTCACTCATCCCATAGGGAGAGATAGAACAACCACGGACACTAATAGAGCAGATAGACAAAGAGATCATGGAATACCAGGTGGTAGAGATGATTTTCCTCTACCTAGACCACGTGAACACACAAGAATATTGAGACCCACTCAGTTAGTGAAATCCATGAAAAATTACTTTGATGGGACAGGAGATCCCTATGACCACGTTGCAGAATTCAAGCAAGTACTAAGAGCAGAACAAGTCGAAGACATGTTCACGCAATACAACGCATTTGGACTAACGTTAAAGAATACCGCTTTAACTTGGTTCCAACCGTTGCAACAAAGGCAATTTAGAGACATCCATCACTTTTTAGAGTCATTCATCACTGAATTCTCTAAAAGTGGGATTAGACATGACACGTCTTCGTTGATTCATAGCTTTAAACAAACCCCTCAGGAAACAGTTAGACTGGCAGGACGGAGGTTTAGACAATATGTTGAACGATGTCCAATGCAAGAGCTACCTTCACAGGCCAAGCAAGTGTCATTGTTTCTAGATGGCTTGTTGAGCTCTAAACTACGCTCCTATGTGTACTTAAAAGAACCCAGAACGCTAGAGCAATGTGTAAGAATTTGTATAGACATTGAGGACAACTTAGGAGACGATTTGGAACTCTCAAAGGTCTATAAGGACTCAGACTATTCATCTCTAGCATCCACAAAATTGTCTAACTCGATAGAGGACCTAGCAGAAAAAGTGGCCGAGAAGCTAGGAGTTTCTAGTAAACCTAGGGTACTAACAAACAAGCGTTGTTACACCTGTGGTGGTGACCATATGGCAAATGTGTGCCCCAATGCACCACAACCTCAAGCCAACCCTAGTGGCCAATACTGTACAATTGAGAGAAGATACACAAATCATACAGCACAGGACTGCCCATATAACAAACAGGCAGTAAGACAGAACTACCCGCAAGCATACCCGCAACCAGGTAGGTATCAAGGCCAATACAATGCTCAGCCTTATTACTATAGGCCTCCTCAGAACTACCCATACCACGGTCAACAGAGACCTCAACCTGTCTTAGCTCAGCAGCCACCCCCACCAGCGAATGTCATCTCAGTCAAATACGCTACTGCAGAAGAGAATCTAAGTAGGGCTTTAGTGCCTTCTTCACCTTTGATCACAGAGAGTGACCCGAACTCAAACAGTTTTGACTCTACGCATGTAGATAGTCCACCTGCTTATTACACGGAGTCACCAGAACATGTGGAGACATATCATTACGATAGTCCACCAGTGGAACCTAGTTGGGAGCCAGACTATGCTAATGTGATGTACACAAACCCAAATCCACGGCCCCAATTAAGACAACAGAGACCACAGGGCCCTAGAGGACCATGCTTTAGGTGCCAAGGAGATCACTTCATAAAGGATTGTCCACATCCCCCTATATCAGGACAATCACAGTACTATAACATCCAAGGCTTTTGTGCCGATTGTGGCAAAGAGCACATCATAAAAGATTGTCCTAAGAACCCTGTTAATGCTTCAAATGTGACACCGATCAACGTGATAGGTATTGTAAACAATGCAGATGGATCCAACCCTACATACGTGCCTATCCAAGCTATAACAAGAGCCCAGGCGCTCTTACAGGACCAACAACCTAATCAAGAGAAAGCAGCCGGAAGTAGTGAAGTTGCAGAATCTAGTAGCAAAAAGACGAAATCTTGGAAAGATTCTAGAGAAAGGATAAAGAGAAAGTGGAGTAAAAAGATAACTGAGTTGGAAGGAAGTTTAAAGGAATCTAGAGCCAAAATCCTAGAATTGACTTCACAAGAATTGAATCAGGAGAATCCAGCTCAGAAATCAGGATCAGTTTTAGCGGAACCCATACCAGAAGATCTAGACATGATGTTTCGTGCATATCAGGCTAGATTAAAAGAGGGACCTCAAGTAGCTGAAATGAGTAAAAGTTACCCTCGAGCTGATCTAGAAATTGAGAGAGCTAAACTTTGCATGAAGATGGTAGAATTAGCGCAAGCTTTGTTCGAAGCCTCTAGATATCTTAATTGGAATAACATGGCAAAACCAGAATTACATTTTCAAGGACTAATGGAGAGGCTAGAATACTTGATAGAGAGCAAAGAGAAAAAGGATCAGCCTAGGAACCCTATTGTCCCAGAGACATAGGAAAGGAATGCACCATCCCTATCTCAAGTATCCAATACAGAAAGTCAAGACAATTTGTCTTCCATACATAGTTACTCACATGAATTTTTGAGGGAAATCCAAGAAGAGAAATGGAGAAAAGAACAAGGAACCCATCCTCCTATTCAAGAAATAGATGACTTGCAGGAGCAATTTCCCCAAGACATTCCCTCTATTTATGATGATGTAGAGGAAGAGCAACTGAGCGAACACACAGGATTTGAATCTAATTCTTTACAAGAATTACCTCAGTTCACAGGACCTTGGGAAGCAAAGTCTATTAGTATGAGAGCACCCACGATAATAGTGAGGAATGAAGAATCAGTAATCCCTAGAAACACGGAAGTGATCAAGAATACCAAAGTACAATGTAATCTCACTCTAGAGGAGTTATTGAAGGTAAAACCAGAATTGTGGAAACATGTAGCAAATCAAGTCCCCGAGCTTGCTACTACTCCCTCACAAATAGGATCACAAAATAAGGTACCAGAGATACCCGTAGAAAAGATTGGAGATGTAAGCGAAGGAGAGGAAGGTAACACGTATCTTCCAATAACCCATCAGGGCTACACCACGAAAGCCATCTTAGATTCAGGAGCCGGAGTAGCTATAGCTACCACCGCTTTATGGAAACATTGGGGTAAGCCAGCACTCAGACCTACCAGGATGAAGCTACAAATGGCTGACGGACATCTAGAAAAACCATTAGGCTTACTAGAAGGAATATCTCTCACCACTTGTGGTGTAGAATTTGAGCATACTTTCGCCATTTGTGACTTTGCAAAAAATCATGCTTATGAGATGATATTGGGACGACCATTCATGCGTCAGTTGCAAATTGTACAAGATTGGGGAACTAATTCTTTGTACTTGCAACATTTAGGAGTGACTACTAAAGTCAATCTTAAAGACTATTCACATCGAGATGTACCCCCAATACAATGGAATACCATCCATAAGACTCAAGTAGAAACAGAATCGATACGTTCATTAGAATCAGATCCTTCTTGGTTGCATGAGGATACTCATTTATGGATGTGTAAAGTAGCCAAACAAGAGGAAGAACGATTAGAAGCCAGGATCTTAGGTGTAGGACAACATCCACGAACCCTTCAAGATCCAGCATATGCACCTGTAGTATTCTCGGATGAAGAGTTTGAACCCCATGGTTGGGTAGAAATCCTAGCAACCATGGATGTAGCCATCAATGAAGAACAATGGACACCCCACTGTGACGAGGATGGCTATGACATCTCAGTTTTCTCGATAGAGCCAATCATGTGTGATGCAATTTTAGAAGAGTGTGAACCTAACACTGATGCGTTTGAGGATGCAAGCGATTTTGATTTAGAATCAATTATCATGGACTCACCCTTTGCATCAGAAGAAGAATATTTTTTCGAAGTAGAAACTCACCCTCAGAAACAGGAAGAAATTACAAATGAGGTGAGGTTAGCCACAGAAGTAACTACTAAGAGTAAAGGAAAGAAAAGACAGAAGAAAGAAACCTTGTCAGAAAAAGAAGAATCTTTGATTGAAGTACCTGAGAACTTCAAGAAATATGAAATCGCAGATAGAAGAATCATGGTACGAATGCCTAATAGAAAGGCGAATGACGGACAAGTATATGATAACCGAGAGAAAACCAAGAAAATAATAGTAGCCATAGAAGGAGAAGAAGAAAAGTGTACCTACATAGGGCAGGATTTGACGAAGGAAGAAGAAGAAGAATTAGTTGCCCTATTGCGCGAATATAGAGATGTGTTTGCTTGGAGTTACAAAGATCTGAAAGGAGTAGATCCAGATATATGTTCTCATAGAATCCCTATGACTCTAGATGCAAAACCGACAAAACAGAAACCGTACAAGTACAATGATAACTACGCTGCGAAGATTAAAGAGGAGATAGATCGGCTGATAGAAGCAGGATTCATTTACGAAATTGAGCATACCGAATGGGTATCCCCCATTGTGGTAGTACCCAAGAAGAATGGAAAATTGCGTGTGTGTATTAACCTTAAAAAAGTTAATGCCGCCACGATTAGAGATAGTTATCCTCTTCCTATCACGGAACACTTATTGGAAAGAGCTGCGGGCAAGGAAGTTTACAGCTTCCTTGATGGTTTTTCAGGCTATAATCAAGTAGCCATTGCTCCAGAGGACCAACACAAGACGGCTTTTGCCACTGAATGGGGCATATTTGCATTTCGTGTGATGCCATTTGGCTTAACAAATGCACCCGCCACTTTCCAGCGACTCATGTGTCATGTTTTTAAGGAATTCTTACGCAAGAGTTTGGAAGTATATGTCGATGACATATGTGCTCATTCAAATGTAAGACAGATGCATATCCCGGAGTTAAGACAAATATTTGACAAATGTCGAGAATATCAGGTTTGTTTGAACCCAGAAAAGTGCGTTTTCATGGTCAGACAAGGCAAAATTCTAGGACACATTGTGTCAAAAAATGGAATTTCTACCGATGAAGAAAAGGTGAAAGTAATTGCAGAATTACCTAGACCGACTAATGTGAAAGAGGTACAGGCATTTATGGGCCATTGCGGTTACTATAGGAGATTCATACACATGTATGCAATCATAGCCAAGCCTTTGTACTCTCGTTTGACTCATTTTGAATGGACAGATGAATGTGAAAATTCATTCAATGAACTTAAACGATGCTTGTGCTCAGCACCTATATTGACAACCCCAGATTGGAGTAAGCCATTCCATGGACATGTGGATGCATCCAATTACACCATAGGATGTGTGTTAGCACAACCCACAAGTGAAGGTAACATAGATCTCCCCATAGCTTACGCGAGCAGACAATTGAACGCAGCAGAAAGAAATTATACCACGACGGAACGAGAGGGATTAGGGATGATCTACACGGTAAAGAAGTTTAAGCACTACTTGTTGGCAAACAAATTCAAGTTCTTTACAGATCATCAAGCCCTATTGTACCTAGTCAACAAACCATGTAACACAGGACGACTAATACGTTGGTTTCTATTACTCATGGAGTACGATTTTGAAGTAGTAGTCAGGAAAGGAAAGACACATCTTAGAGCTGACCACCTTTCGAGATTAACCTAAGGAGAAGCGCCTCAAGGAATAGCGGATGATCTACCAGACGCATATTTGTTTAACCTTGAGATAGCGCCAGAATGGACTAAACCAATAGTCCCTATTCTCACATATGGACCCAAGAATCCTAGGATAAAGATCAAAGAAGGAGAGATTACCAAGTCTCAAAGATACCAAATCATAGTAGGAAGCATATATAAACAAGATAATCAAAAGATTCTTGCTTGTTGTGTAGATGAATCAGAACATGCAAATTGGTTGCAATTAGCACATGTAGGTGCACTACAGCAACATCATTCAAAACATCGAACACTACAGACTCTGCATAGACTAGGAGTATATTGGCCTTCTATGGAAGCAGATGTCTACAAGTTGTGTAAAGAATGCCATGTTTGTTGTGAAAGACCACCAGTAGAGCATGCTACATTATATCACGTGTCTCTCACACCAGACTGGAGTGAACCGTTAGTGACATACTTGAGGACAAAGACATTCCCTCAAGGAATGACCTTAGCACGACAACGCAGTCTGGAGCAGGAAGCTCAAGACTATTCACTTATTGGCGATAATCTATACAAAAGAGGACGAGATGGATATCTAAGACAATGTGTTCATGAGAGCGATTATCTAAGCATACTAGAGACTGCACACCAAGGTGTGGCAGGAGGTCATTTTGGACCTGAAAGGATAATCAAAGCCATCCTCTTTGCAGGATTATGGTGGCCCACTCTTCACATGGATGCTCATACCTATGTTAAGAGATGTGATGTGTGCCAAAGAACTCAGTTTCCTACTCGTAGAGATGAAATGTCATTGAAACCCATGATGGGAGGACGTGCATTTTCTAAGTGGGGTATAGACTTTGTAGGACCCATTAACCCCCCTGCAAAAGGTACGCATGCTGAATACATTATTGTTGCGATAGATTATCTTACCAAATGGGTAGAGGCAAAAGCCACAAAAAAGAATGATGCACACACAACTGCAAAATTCTTATTTGAGAATGTCTTTACAAGATATGGATTGCCTATAGAGTTAGTGAGCGATCGCGGAACTCACTTTCTAAACCAAGTCATTGAATATTTGTTACAAGATTTTATGGTGATTCACAAGAAATCTGCACCATATCATCCTCAGGCCAATGGTCAGGCTGAAAGCACTAACAAGATACTTTGTAACGTACTGACGAAACTCGTGAACGACAAACGTTCAGATTGGGACAAACAGTTACACCATGCTGTTTGGGCATATCGAGTGGCCTACAAGACCGTACTCAATGCAACTCCCTTTCAGATGGTTTTTGGTCAGAATGCTGTGCTTCCTTTGGACTTCTTGATACCGACCCTTAAGGTTGCACAAGAACATCAGTGGACCGGCCATGAATTATCAGCGAGAATAATGGACTTGGAACGATTAGGAGAAATCAGGCTAAAGGCAGCAGTAGGAATATATGTAGCCAAGAAGTGACAGAAAGCCTATTTTGATGCACATGTGAAAGATAAAGGCTTGAAAGAAGGAGATTTAGTTCTAGTATATACGTTGAAACAACACGCCCGGAAGTTAGAAAAGCGAGGTTATGGACCTATGATCATTAACAGACTCTCGACAAGTGGAGCAGTACAGTTAGCCACCTTAGAAGGAGACATAATGCCTAATTACATTAGTGGCTGTAGAGTCAAGTTATATCAGGAACCTCTTACTGAGGATATGCTTAGACGACTCACGTTGGCAAAGAAGCGTAAGGAGGAAGAAAATAGAATACGAGCGGAAGCTCAGGCAGAAGCAATAGAACGCATTAAGCGCATGAAGTTACGAAGACAAGGACTAGGGAGAGAACATTATAACCATCTGGAAACTACACCCAGATATCCCATGGCCATGTGTCAAGTAAAGTCAACCACTCATCCTAGTATAGTGGACAGGAGACCATTCATTACAGTCAGGCTAGAGCACGACAACCCTTGCCAAGAGCTCAGGGCTTTAATTGACTCAGGTGCTGCGACTAGTGCGATTAGATGGTCCCACTATAAGGATTCAGGAAAAGAGATGCGGCCAATTGAGGCATATCTCATAGGGCTAGGAGGCATGGAAACCCCTTGCATGGGTGAGGTGGACCTTCCTATCCTCATTAAGGATGTGACCACGACAGCAAAGCTACTAGTGTGCCATGATGACGACCTGATAGAACCCCTAATCCTTGGCCAAGATTGGCTATACGATCACTCAGTGGACCTAAATCTTAGACAAGGATCCTTACAGATTGGAACCTTAGATCAGAAGCGAGTGATACCGCTTGACTTCCCTAACGGCATTCCGACTGAGGTTTGCAACCCTAGACCCTATGAAATACATGCGACGGAAGATCTTTGGTCAGATCAGTCACGTTACGTCTACACCAACCCACTCGGGCTTGGCTATAGATAGTTGTCAATCAGAAGAACGACAGGTGAGCTTCCCTGGGGCTTCCTGCAAACTAGAAGGGGCAGTTACCCAACCGCTAGGGCAAATGGACATAATCAGCGGTCAGGTGGGTTGCATCAGCGGCCAAATGAGCACAACACCTTGCGGTGCTCATCCTTCCAAACTTGCTGTGGACCGGCCTAGATTAAAGATAAAGAACGAATCACTTCCTAATGGGCAGGTCACGCAAGTGTTGGATCTCCCTTCTTTTCCAAAGCAGAGCGTCCAATGGACCTCTCAAACCCAACCACGAAGGAGTCAACCACAATAGAGGAACCCAGACCGACGATACCACCAGACAAGGCAAAGAAAGCAGTAGTATCAGCATCACAGAACAAGTGGCATGAGACAAATTTGGGTGCCAAAAGGAGAGCAACCACAGGCTAATAGCAACACTGTAGACAAGAACAGGACAAAGTTTCAATAGAAGCAGAATCAGCATCCAAAGTCCCCTCGATCTTCTTCTCCAAGTACAAATACTCGACAGATTTGGATCGCCAAGAAATACCTTATCCATAGACCCACACCCACGCAAATTTGGGTACCCAAACCATGTATCATAGCTCAACCCTCTAGCCATGTAATATATACCCCTCAGAAATCTTTCTATCCCTCAATACCACCAAACCCGATACCACTTTTTGTCCCTCAGCAGAAACACACCACCCACTCAAAGACTCTTAAGAAATGGATACCGAAACGTATCCAGACGTCTTCTTGTACCCCCTTATCTAACAATTCTCCCACCCCGTTTAAACTCCACCCTTGTAATAATTCACCCTCAACCAAACCTTGTATAAATTCATACACCAAAACCCCACATCATGCATATAAAAAGCTCATCAAGAAATGTATGCATAATCTGACCATGTAGGCGTCTAGAGACCTGCATTAGTTTTGCAAATAATCATTCCATTAACCACCTCACAGCACCTGGCTACACGGGTTACACATCGGTTATGGAAAGGGATTGCGGTCTCACCTTAATGGGATCATAATTAATTTCCATACTAATGTGTTAATCTTTTGTAGCAGATCTTTTCCATTTGCTCGTCAGTCATCATGCAAACCGAAGCAGGACCATTAGAAGCTGGCCCAAGCACACCAATGGCCAACATTGGAGAATTACTAGCGGAATCTTATCCGATGATGCAACCTCCAGAGTTTCAAGGTTTTCCAGGACCCATGCCAATAGAAGATCCTCCTAGAGGATATACTGAGAAGATTCATCGTAACTCTCACTGGTTTCAAGGCCTAGCAGGACCCTTAGCAGACGCTGATTTCATATTTGAGGCCAATTTGGCATTTGATCTTCGCACATGGGCCAAGTACCAGTTCTTTTCACGAGAATTTGAAGGACTGCAGAATACACAAGATTTAACGCACGTTTGGGCACGAGCGGGATTTACAGAATACTTTAGTGACCCTCTGCCTAAACCCGATTTTTACAGATGCTTTTACCTAGTAACCACCTTGACAGCCTCAGAGAACAAGGGTCTACCCGGCACATTCATGTTACCATCCTTAGTAAATGATCCTCCATTCAGAAGGTTTTATTTTTCTAAAGATTTAATTCGCGCAGCTCTCAAAATACATGGAACACACACTCCGACGGAGAGAGAACGGCTAGTTCCAGAGCAGATGAAGCGTGGTGACGTAACTAAGTGGGACGATATTTTAGCTATAACCCCTGAGCTCTCCAAGCCATTGCGGATATGCATGCAGCATTTTGCTTTCCCAGCTCAGGATCGTTTTACCATGCCCCACAAAAGAATCTGGTTTGGATTATACTTAGCATGTACGGGACCTCAAACGGTTGATCTAGCTAGCTGGATAATTGATCAGCTCTATTTGGCACAACATAGATGGGAACGAAAGAAAGTCATCAATGGGTTTTGTGCACTTACAAGGATTATATATATGTGCTTGGCATATGATTTGCCGATTGAGCGTGCCATGACAAGTGAGGAATTGAAAGCATTCAAAGGGACTACTAAGAAGGCTAGAAAGTCTAGCAAAGGCAGAGCCGGAAAACGCATGAGAGGAACCATACCCTGCCTTCAGGTGCCAGAATCACCCTCACCACAACCATCTCCAGAGCAGTCACCGACTGCAGCCACTCCCACGGTACCACCAATTCGTATACGGTTATCAAGACCAGTTACGCCGGAGGGCACCACTAGTACTGTTGCACCTCAAGCAGCCACAACCACAGAACCTATCACCACGGCAGCAGAACTTCCCACCACCATTGGTGCGGAAGCGTTCTCTTTTCCAATACCCCATTTAGAAGCAGAACAAGCAGAGCCACTGAACACAACGTTCGATTTTGAGATGCCCGATGCATTCTCCAATGAGTTCCAGTTTTCAGAAGGACAATTGTTTTCTCAAGAATATGAAAGGCCCAGCTATCCCACCACACCCCGGGATCAGCCACAAGGACAGATCGTGTCCAGCTCTGATGATGAAAGAACAGCAACCGATGACGACGATGGCGATGAAGAAGCAAGCCAGGGCACTATCGAATCTCAAGAGCATGAACAGACGGATGGCCAAGGCCAACAAACAGACACACATGGTGATACAAGTACCCATGAAGATGAAACTTGTGAAGCAGCAGCTTACACACTGGCTATTAAGAAGCTATATAGAACTATGGAAAAATTTTGGGCACGCAAAAAGCTGACTGAGGAAGAGAGTCAAGCAATAATAGAACAGGAACTTGTCACAGGCGGATTCAAAGACGCATACATCAAAGGATTCAGAGAGTTAGTCAAATCAGTAGGCTCCAACGAAGCCCTCAGGTACTTGCAAAGAAAGCCACTACCACAGTTTGACCCCCGCCGAGTACGACTACTTTCAAAGCCCGGCGAATACATTCGTGTACCAACAGGAGCACAGTCTTCAGAACAAGCCAGGGAGGCACGCCTCGTCCTCGAAAGTTCGTTGGCAGCAGAAACCATCCTTGTAGATTCCCCACCCCGCGCTACAACTGTACATACCTCAGTAGTCACTGAAGTACCGACCACCCCAACCGCTCCTCCATCACCGCCCCTCTTCACCCTCCTTCCCCCAGACCAACATCTTCTATTACTGGTAACATAGCAAAAATCGTCTTAACGACCACTCACCCCACAATTCCTGCACCCACTAGACCTAGTCTACCCCCTCACACATCCACCTTTCCATTCAACCCATTCCTCCATCCAACTTTTCCGTCCATCCAGCCTCCCCTCTTCACCCTCCTTCCCCCAGACCAACATCTTCTATTACTGGTAACATAGCAGAAATCGTCTTAACGACCACTCACCCCACAATTCCTGCACCCACTAGACCTAGTCTACCCCCTCACACATCCACCTTTCCATTCAACCCATTCCTCCATCCAACTTTTCCGTCCTTCCCCACACCTCCACGACCCATTTTCCCATTCCCACCGCCATTAACCTTCTCCCCCTTCTCACCTCCCCGACCCACTGTAACCCCTATTTCCCCTTTCCACCAAGCTGCTCCAGCTAGCCCCCCTGTAAATTACTCCTCAACCTTTGTAAATCCCGTATTTACACCAGCACAAGCACCCACAGTCACACCCATATTCACGGTCACTGCACTGGACACGTCCACTGACATGGACATCTCACCGCCCATTGCACCACCACTCACTTCACTCACGGCACAAACATTTTTAGGCACCTCACAATTTTCCACAATCACTACAGCATCCACCTTCCCAACCCCATTCCCCGTTCCCTTTGCATCTACACCCACTGCATCTTCATTTAGCACCCCATTAATACTATCACCCACTGTAGATAATGCATTTCGACAGATGTTCATGTGTATGACGCAAGTAAGAGATGAGTTCACATCTCTTGGCAATAACTATCAGCAGCTGCAGAGGACAACCACTGACTTACAGTCGCAGCTTAATTTATTATCTATTGAGAATGCCTCCCTGAACAACCGCTACCAAGAATTAAGAGAGGCATATCATAAATTAGAACTAGAAAGTGAAGAAAAGACCAAGGAAGCCACTGCTGACTTGGATAACTTACTAAGAGCCCAGACAGTCCGCAATGCAACATTAACGAGAAATATGGGCTTACTACGAAGACATCTAACAACAGCAAAGGAAGAAAACCAGCGCTTACAGGATCAGAACCGAGAAAACTTAGAAGCAGCGCTCGACCACCCAGACCAACCACTCAGTCCTAGCCGGTTCAAGGCCATTCCCTCAGACTCGATGAGGATGCTTGTTGCTCTAGCACAATGGTGAGAACCACGTTAAGAAGCTTCACCTCCTTAATGTCAATCCGCGGAAGAGGTAGGAGTGATATGAAGATCGTGAATGTGAGATGATGTGAAAGTGAAGGTGAGAAGCATCAAGATGCACACACACATACACACACACAATGAAGAGACAAGCAAGACACAATGGAAGGTGGGAATTTAGCTCTATTACTCAAGAACACTATTACAAGCTCAAACTAGCTCTAAGCTCACACTAGCCAACATGAACCAACCTCAAAAATGAGCTCTCTAGCTCTTTTTATAGTTTCTAGACTAGTTTTGACCGGTTTCACATCTAGTGACCGACATAGTTAAAAGATAGGTCCTAGAGGCTATTTGGAAGGGTAAACGATGTCTAAAAATAACGAAAATTGGTACGCATATTCTACCTAAGCTCCTCAAGCTCGAGGACTCCTCGGCTTGCACAAAATGGAGCTATGAATTACAAAATGGGGTTTTGTCTATATTACATATGTTACAAGAGTGATGAAAATCACTGTTGGATGTTTGAAGAGGTAATAAAAACATAATTGTTTGAAAAAATGATCCGACTGGCTCCCTGCTCCGTCTTTACATGCTTCCATGTCGTCTGTGCCTCTGACTGTGCCTCTGACTGCTTCCAACACCCCCCTCCCTCTCGCTTCTGTAGTCCTCGACAGAACCTTGTTGTGCGGTCTGCCGGATGTAGTTTTGTAGGAGGTCATGAGCGAGGGTGTGCTCATATACTCGAATGCCTCGGGCCAGATCAGCCTCGAGCTTCTCCCAGTCGATCGGTTGCGGTTCGTCGGGTGGCGGGAGTTGATAATGCGTGGAATAAACCATTCGCTCACAGGCAAAAAGTTGCAATAAATGTGTGGGCCTGCTGATGAATACCTCGGAATGGTATTCCCAAAACCCGGTGGTGAACATCTCTTCAAAGGTTTGTTTGTAGCATGCCGGGAGGTGTTTTATTCTACAGTGCCAGGCATAACACACCCGGAGCGATGGCGTTGTGCTCATGTCATATACTAGATCAAAGTTACCATGCTCAAATCCTGGGGTGTTTACATGCGGTGCCTTGACGCGTCGGAAGACTTTAAATATCATTTGCATCATGTCAAAAATTTTGACAGTCATATGCGCGGCGATATCATCCATATGCTTCAGGCGAGGGAGCCAGTGACGGATTGTAGCCATCATATAACCAACAGTGGGCAACTCGGTGGGCGGCTTGAAGTAGGGGTAATTCAGCCAATCCTGACACTGCCTATTGTTTTGTACTTTAATAGCGAATGCAGTCCAGGAGCGGCGTCGTGGTACTGGTACCCAGCAAGGATTATACTTTAAATGTAAGGGCGCTTTCACCCATGTGCTCATCATTTCTGGGTACTTCTGGAGGAGGTCTTTGCGCCAATCAGGTTGATGGATCTCTCCTCTTTGCGCATTTGGTGGCAAGTCCGCCGGCTCGAATTGTGTAGCATGCGTGGGTTTCATGCCGGTTTCTTTCTCTATAGCTAGCTGATATTCAGCCATTAACATGAAGTACAGTTTATACTACAGTTCATGCCCAGATATATAGCGCCGGGGGGCCAAATGAGCAAAGAAGGGGGATTGTAAGATTCTCTCTTCAATCATGGCCATGGCATGTAACTGTGCCTCTACTCTGGCCGAATGTGTCGTTCCAAGTTCTTCGATCGTTTTCATCCACGCGGGGGTAGGAAGTTCATAGGTCATCTAGCCTTCGGCCGTGACTTGTCCGCCTGGGATGGGTATTGGCTCGTATGCTTCTTCAAACGTTTCCTCCACCGGAATGGTTATGTTCTCGTCGTCAGCTGGGATCTCCGGTGGGGAATCAGGCCGTGGTGGTGCTTCGTATACATCTATTCGTGATTGGAGAGTGGCTACCTGGGCCCGTAATGCGTTGAGTTCCTCTATGAGTTCAGGAGAGGGGTCCACAGGTTCTAGTACTTCTGCTGCCACTGGTACTTGTTGTGGTGCCGGTTCTCTGAGCTGTAGTAACTTGTGATCTTCTTTTAGCTTCTGATGCTCTTCGTTCATTCGATCATAGTCCTCTAGCAGTCGAACATGGTCATCTAGCAACATCCGCATCGATTCGGATGGGATTGCCTTGAATCTGCTAGGACTTAATGGTTGTTCTGGATGGTCCAATGCCGCTTCCAAATTTTCTCTATTCTGCTCTTGGAGTCTCTGGTTCTCCTCCTGGGCTGCGGCTAGGTGCCTCCTGAGTAAACCCATATTCCTTGTCAGGGTCGCGTTTCTAATTGTTTGGGCTCAAAGCAGGTTGTCCAGATCAGCAGTGACTTCTTTTGTTTTCTCTTCACTTTCTAGCTCTAGCTTATGATATGCCTCTCTTAGTTCTTGGTATCACGTATTTAAAGAGGCATTCTCGATTGATAATGAATTAAGCTGCGACTGTAATTCGTTGGTCGTCCTCTGCAGCTGTTGATAATTGTTGCCCAGAGATGCGAACTCATCTCGTACTTGTGACATGCATGTGAACATTTGTTGAAGTGCAGTGTCTATGGTTGGCGATAGTAGTAATGGAGTGCTAAGTGAGGATGCAGTGGAAGTAGATGCAGCGGGAATGGGAAATGGGGTTGGGAAGGTGGATGTAGTGGTGATTGTGGAAAATTGTGACGTACCTAAATATGATGGTGTTGTGAGTGGAGTGGGTGCTGGTGCGGTGGGTGGTGATATGTCCATGTCATTGGACGTGTCAAGTGCGGTGACTGTGAAAAGCGGTGTGTAAGTGGGTGGTTGTGTAGGTGTGAAGACGGGATTTACAAATGTAGAGTAATTTACAGGGGGAATGGTTGGAGCAGCTTGGTGAAAAGGGGAAATAGGGGTTATAGTGGGTTGGGGAGGTGAAACTGGTGAGAAGGTTAGTGGGGTTAGAAAGGTGAAAGGGTGTCTTAAAGGTGGGGGGAAGGATGGGAAGGATGAAGGGATGAAGGGGTTAACATGTAGACGAGGTGGGGTGGGTGCGGGCATGGTGGCATGAATGGGCAGGGCAAAGGCGGTGGCTATGTTGCCGTGGACTGGTATGGCTGTGGGAGGAGCAGGTGGGTGTGCGGGGGATATAGGATGGGTTGGTGAAACATGAGGTGAGAGAGGAGTAGAAGGTGTGGATGTTATTTCAAGGATAGTGGTAGTATGTACAACGGTAGTACGTGGCGGGGAGTCAACTAGGATAGCTTCGTCGGTGAAGGATCTTTCCGGACGTAGGCGTGCATCTTGCGCCTGGTGGGATGATTGAGCACCTACCGGAACTCGAATATATTCACCGGGCTTCGATAACAAGCGAACTCTGCGAGGGTCATATTGGGGGAGTGGCTTCCTTTGTAAATATCTCAGTGCTTCGACCGGGCCAATGGATTTGACCAGTTCTCTGAACCCTCTGATGTAGACTTCTTCAAACCCTCCGGAGACGAGTTCTTGTTCGATTATGGTTTGGCTCTCTTCTTCAGTCAATTTCTTCCGTGCCCAAACTTTCTCCATTGTACGATATAATTTCTTGATTGCCAATGTGTAAGCTGCTGCTTCGAAAGTCTCCTCTTCGTGCGTGCTGGTGTCACCGTGTGCATCGGTTTGTTGGCCTTGGCCGTCTGTCTGTCCTTGTTCTTGGGAATCATGCGTGCCCTGGCTGGCTTCATCATCACCTTCGTCGTCGTCGATGGCTGTTCTTTCGTCATCAGAGCTCGACACAACTTGTCCCTGTGGCTGATCCCGCGGTGTGGTAGGGTAGCTGGGGCGTTCATATTCTTGAGAGAACATCTGTGCCTCTGAAAACTGGAACTCATTTGAGAATGCATCAGGCATTTCAAAATCGAACGTTGTGTTTATTGGTTCTGTCTCCATGTGTGGTAATGGGAAAGAAAAGGCTTCCGCACCAATAGTGGTGGGAGCTTCTGCTGTCGTGGTGGTGGGTTCTGTGGTTGCAGCTGCCTGAGGTGCAGCAGCACTAGTAGTGCCCTCCGTGACCACTGGTCTAGACAACCTTATGCGAATAGGTTGCACTGTGGGAGCGGCTTCTGTCGGTGATTGTGCTGGAGAGGGTTGTGGTGATGGTGACTCTGGCACTTGGAGGCAAGGAATGGTGCCTCTCATGCGCTTACCTGCCCGTGTTCTGCTGGGCTTCCTGGCTTTCTTCGTCGTTCCTTTGAATGCTTTCAGCTCTTCTCCTGTTAATGCACGTTCAATTGGCAAATCATAGGCCAAGCACATATAAACAATTCTTGTGAGCGCACAACATCCATTAAGCACTTTCTTTCGTTCCCATCTGTATTGTGCCAAATACATTTGATCAATGATCCAGCTTGCCAGATCAACCGTCTGAGGTCCCGTACATGCCAAGTACAATCCAAACCATATTCTTTTATGTGGCATGGTAAATCTGTCCTGAGTGGGGAATGCGAAGTGTTGCATGCATATCCGTAGCGGCTTTGACAGCTCAGGTGTAATTGCTGAGATCTCCTCCCACTTAGTGACATCCCCACGTTTCATAGGGTCTGGAATTAATCTTTCTCGATCTGTGGGCGTGTGTGTTCCATGAATTTTGATGGCAGCTCTGATTAAATCCTTCGAGAGATAAAACCTTTTGTAAGGTGGATCATCCACTAGAGAAGGCAAAATAAAAGTTCCTGGGATATCCTTATTCTCCGAGGCCAGCAAAGTAGTGATTAAATAATAACACCTGTAAAAGTCAGGTTTGGGCAGAGGATCACTGAAATACTCCGTGAAGCCGGCTCTGGCCCAAACGTGAGTTAAGTCCTGGGTGTTCTGTAGGGCTTCGAACTCTCTGGAGAAGAATTGGTATTTTCCCCAGGTGCGGTCATCAAATGTCAGATTAGATTCAAATATAAAATCCGCGTCCGCTAAGGGTCCTGCAAGTCCCTGAAACCAGTGAGAGTTACGGTGTATCTTTTCTGTGTAGCCCATAGGTGGGTTATGGATCGGCATGGGCCCTGGAAATCCTTGGAATTCTGGCGGTGGAGCAGTTGGGTGGGATTCTGCTCGTAAAACATTGAGGGGCACTGCAGCTACACTGGGGCCTGCTCCTGATGGTCCTGCGTCAGTTTGCATGATGACTGGTGCGCTAATGAGAAAGATCTGCTACAAAAGATTAACACATTAGCATGGAAATTAATTATGATCCTATTAAAGTGAGACCGCAATCCCTTTCCATAACTGATGCGTAACCCGTGTAGCCAAGTGCTGTGATGTGATGGATGCAATGCTTCTTGCAGCACTAGTGCAGGTCTCTAGACACCTACACGTTTCAGATTAAGCATACATTTCTTGATGAGATGAGATTATGAGTGATGTGTGATGATGGTGGGTGAATTTTTACAAGGTTTAAAGGTTAGTGATTTAGTACAAGGTTGTATGTTAGTCGGGGAGTAGTTAGACAATGGGTTAGGGGAAGACGGTTGGACATTCTTCGGTATCCATTTCCTAATAGTCTTTGAGTGGGTGGTGGGTTTCTGCTGAGGGGTCAAAGGTAGTATCGGGTGTGGTGGTATTGAGGGATGGAAAGATTTGTGAGGGGTATATATTACATGGCTTAAGGTTTGAGCTATGATACATGGTTTGGGTACCCAAATCTGCGTGGGTGTGGGTCTATGGGTAAGGTATTTCTTGGCGATCCAAATTTGTCGAATGCTCGGACCTGTAGAAGAAGGTCGAGGGGATGGTGGGTACTGATTCCGTTTCTGCCCTGCCTTTTGCTTGTCGATCTCTGCTTGGTTGGAGTTCTTCGGTGCTTTTTGTCCTTTTGGCACCCATATTTGTCTGGTGCCGCTTCCTTTGGGTGGCCTATACTGCCTTCCTTGTTGTGTCTTCTGATACTGCCGTCGGTCTGGGTTCCTTCGTCGTGGTTGACTCTGTCGTGGTGGAGGTAGAGAGGTCGGATGGACGCTCTGCTTTGGAAAAGAAGGGAGTTCCAACACTTGCGTGACCTGCCCATTAGGAAGTGATTCGTTCTTTAACTTTAATTTAGGCCAGTCCGCAACAAGTTTGGAAGGATGAGCACCGCAGGGTGTAGTGCTCATTTGGCCACTGATGCAACCCACCTGACCGCTCATTGTGTCCATCTGCCCTAGCGGATGGGTAGCTGCCTCTTCTAGTTTGCAGGAAGTCCCAGGGAAGATCTCTTGTCGTCCTTCTGATTGACAACTGTCCATAGCCAAGCCCGAGTGGGTTGGTGTAGACATAACGTGACTGGTCTGATTAAAGATCTTCCGGTCTTCCGTCGCATGCGTTTCATAGGGTCTAGGGTTACAAACCTCATTCGGAATGCCGTTAGGGAAGTCAAGCGGTATCACTCGCTTCTGTTCTAAGGTTCCAATCTGTAAGGAGCCTTGTCTAAGATTTAGGTCCACTGAGTGATCGTATAGCCAATCTTGGCCAAGGATTAGGGGTTCTATTAGGTCGTCATCATGGCACACTAGTAGCTTCGCTGTCATGGTCATATCCTTAATGAGGATAGGAAGGTCCACCTCACCCATGCAAGGGGTTTCCATGCCTCCTAGGCCTATGAAGTATGCCTCAACTGACCGCATTTCTATTCCTGAATCCTTATAGTGGGACCATCTAATCGCACTAGTCGCAGCACCTGAGTCAACTAAAGCCCTGAGTTCTTGGTATGGGTTGCCGTGCTCTAGCCTAACGGTAATGAATGGTCTCCTGTCCACTATGCTAGGATGAGTGGTTGACTTTACTTGACACATGGCCATGGGATATCTGGGTGATGTTTCCAGATGGTTATAATGTTCTCTCCCTAGTCCTTGTCTTCGTAGCTTCATGCGCTTAATGCGTTCTATGGCTTTTGCCTGAGCTTCAGCTCGTATTCTATTTTCTTCCTCCTTACGCTTCTTTGCCAATGTGAGTCGTCTGAGCATATCCTCAGTAAGAGGTTCCTGATATAACCTGACTCTACAGCCACTAATGTAATTAGGCATTATATCTCCTTCTAAGGTGGCTAACTGTACTGCTCCACTTGTCGAAAGTCTGTTAATGATCATAGGTCCATAACCTCGCTTTTCTAACTTCCGTGCGTGCTGTTTCAGCGTATATACTAGAACTAAATCTCCTTCTTTTAGGCCTTTATCTTTCACATGTGCATCAAAATATGCTTTCTATCGCTTCTTCGCTGCGTATATTCCTGCTGCTGCTTTCAGCCTGGTTTCTCCTAATCGTTCCAAGTCCATTATTCTCGCTGATAATTCATGGCCGGTCCATTGATGTTCTTGTGCAACCTTAAGGGTCGGTATCAAGAAGTCCAAAGGAAGCACTGCATTCTGACCAAAAACCATCTGAAAGGGAGTTGCATTGAGTACGGTCTTGTAGGCCACTCGATATGCACAAACAGCGTGGTGTAACTGTTTGTCCCAATCTGAACGTTTGTTGTTCACGAGTTTCGTCAGTACGTTACAAAGTATCTTGTTAGTGCTTTCAGCCTGACCATTGGCCTGAGGATGATATGGTGCAGATTTCTTGTGAATCACCATAAAATCCTGTAACAAATGTTCAATGACTTGGTTTAGAAAGTGAGTGCCTCGATCGCTCACTAACTCTATAGGCAATCCATATCTTGTAAAGACATTTTCAAATAAGAATTTTGCAGTCGTGTGAGCATCATTCTTTTTTGTGGCTTTTGCCTCTACCCATTTGGTTAGATAATCTGTGGCAACAATAATGTATTCTGCGTGTGTACCTTTTGCAGGGGGGTTAATGGGTCCTACAAAGTCTATACCCCACTTAGAAAATGCACGTCCGCCCATCATGGGTTTCAATGGCATTTCATCTCTGCGAGTAGGAAACTGTGTTCTTTGGCACACATCACATCTCTTTACATAGGTATGAGCATCCATGTGAAGAGTGGGCCACCATAATCCTGCAAAGAGAATGGCTTTGACTATCCTATCTGGTCCAAAGTGACCTCCTGCAACACCTTGGTGTGCAGTCTCTAGTATGCTCAGATAATCGCTTTCATGAACACATTGTCTTAAATATCCATCTCGTCCTCTTTTGTATAAATTATCGCCAATTAGTGAATAGTCTTGAGCTTCCTGCTCTAGACTGCGTTGTCGAGCTAAGGTCATGCCTTGAGGGAATGTGTTCGTCCTCAAGTATGTCACTAAAGGTTCACTCCAGTCTGGTGTGAGAGACACGTGGTATAATGTAGCATGCTCTAATGGTGGTCTTTCACAACACACCTGACATTCTTTACACAACTTGTAGACATCTGCTTCCATAGAAGGCCAATATACTCCTAGTCTTTGCAGAGTCTGTAATGTCCGATGTTTCGAATGATGTTGCTTTAGTGCACCTTTGTGTGCTAATTGCAACCAATTCGCATGTTCTGATTCATCTACACAACAAGCAAGAATCTTTTGATTATCCTGTTTATATATGCTTCCTGCCATGATTTGGTACCTCTGAGACTTGGTAATCTCTCCTTCTTTGATCTTAATCCTAGGATTCTTGGGTCCGTACGTCAGAATAGGGACTATAGGCTTAGCCCATTCTGGTGCTATCTCAAGGTTAAACAGGTATGCATCTGGTAATTCATCCGCTACTCCTTGAGGGGCTTCTCCTGAGGTTAATCTTGAGAGGTGGTCAGCTCTAAGATGCGTCTTTCCCTTCCTAACTACCACTTCAAAATCATACTCCATGAGTAATAGAAACCAGCGTATTAATCGTCCTGTGTTACATGGTTTGTTGACTAAGTATAATAGGGCTTGATGGTCTGTAAAGATCTTGAATTTGTTGGCCAACAAGTAGTGCCTAAACTTCTTTACTGCGTAGATCATCCCTAATCCTTCTCGTTCCGTCGTGGTGTAATTTCTTTCTGCTGCGTTCAATTGTCTGCTAGCGTAAGCTATGGGGAGATCTATGTTACCTTCATTCGTGGGTTGTGCCAACACACATCCTATGGCGTAATTGGATGCATCCACATGTACATGGAATGGCTTACTCCAATCTGGGGTTGTCAATATAGGTGCTGAGCACAAGCGTCGTTTAAGTTCATTGAATGAATTTTCACATTCATCTGTCCACTCAAAATTGGTTAAAAGAGAGTACAAAGGCTTGGCTATGATTGCATACATGTGTATGAATCTCCTATAATAACCGCAATGGCCCATAAATGCCTGTACCTCTTTCACATTAGTTGGTCTGGGTAGATCCGCAATTACCTTCACCTTTTCCTCATCCGTGGAGATTCCATTTTTTGACACAATGTGTCCTAGAATTTTGCCTTGTCTGACCATGAAAACGCATTTTTCTGGGTTCAAACAAACCTGATATTCTCGACATTTGTCAAATATTTGTCTTAACTCTGGGATATGTGTCTGTCTTACATTTGAATGAGCACATAAGTCATCGACATAGACTTCCAAGCTCTTGCGTAAGAATTCCTTAAAAACATGACACATGAGTCGCTGGAAAGTGGCGGGTGCATTCGTTAAGCCAAATGGCATCACCCGAAATGCAAATATGCCCCATTCAGTGGCAAAAGCCGTCTTGTGTTGGTCTTCTGGAGCAATGGCTACTTGGTTATAGCCTGAGAATCCATCAAGAAAGCTGTAAACTTCCTTGCCCGCAACTCTTTCCAATAAGTGTTCCGTGATAGGAAGAGGATAACTATCTCTAATCGTGGCGGCATTAACTTTTTTAAGGTTAATACACACACGCAATTTTCCATTCTTCTTGGGCACAACCACAATGGGGGATACCCATTCGGTATGCTCAATTTCGTAAATGAATCCTGCTTCTATCAATCGATCTATCTCCTCTTTAATCATCGCAGCGTAGTTATCATTATACGTGTACGGTTTTTGTTTTGTCGGTTTTGCATCTGGAGTCATAGGGATTCTATGAGAACATATATCTGGATCTACTCCCTTCAAATCTTTGTAACTCCAAGCAAAAACATCTCTATATTCGCGCAATAGGGCAACTAACTCTTCTTCTTCTTCAGTCGTCAAATCATGCCCTATGTATGTGCATTTTTCTTCTTCTCCTTCTATGGCAACTATTACTTTCCTGGTTTTCTCTCGGTTATCATATACTTGACCGTCATTCGCCTTTCTATTGGGCATTCGTACCATGATCCTTCTATCTTCGATTTCATATTTCTTGAAGTTCTCGGGTACTTCAAATAAAGATTCTTCTTTTTCTGGCATGGTTTCTTTCTTCTTTCTTTTCTTACCTTCACTCTTGTTAGTCACTTGAGTGGCTAACCTTACCTCATTCGTAATTTCCTCATGTCTCTGAGTGTGAGTCTCTACTTCGAAAAAATATTCTTCCTCTGATGCAAAGGGCGGGTCCATGATAATTGATTCTAAATCAAAATCGCTTGCATCCTCAAATGCATCAGTGTCTGGTTCACACTCTTCTAAAATTGCATCGCACATGATTGGCTCTATCGTGAAAACTGAAATGTCATAGCCATCCTCGTCATAGTGGGGTGTCCATTGTTCTTCATTGATGGCTACATCCATGGTTGCTAGTTGTAGAGCCCTAACCGGTCGAAACTAAAGGTACAAAGTATTTTTCCTCTTAAGGTTCAAAGGTTGAATCTAAAATCTTAAGGTGCAAAAGTGAAAGAATTAAAAGGAAAAGTGAAGGTGGAAGGCCGCGTACGCAAAGGTGGAAATAGGCCGCCCAATCAAAATTTTATTTTAAAAAGTCACTCTTGTTCTAAAGTCACTACAAGACAAAGTAGCGAATCGTTGAGGACCAGTTCAAAAAGACAATCTTGGGACATTGAAAGGACACCAAGATTGTATTGCAGTTAGAGTGCGCGAACCGGCGGACTCTCAAAACAAAAGAAGGACAAAGGCTATTCGGGAGACACATTGGGAGTAGAGAGCAAGGGAGAGTTTCAGAGGAGCAAGAGAGGAAGCAAGAAGAGCCTCCAGTGTGCGACGACATTCAAGAGTGCAAGAGGTGTCAAGAGGAAAGTGTGCAGAGAAGGGAGAAGGCGGGCTGGATTCCAAGAGTTCCAAGGGCTATTGCGTGCGCAGTGATACCAATTCCTTAGCTTGGCGGAAGCTTAGTGCAAGGTGTGCACAAGGGAAGCGGGAAGCAAGTGAAGGATTGGTGCTCGAGAGGCCGCCGCTAGACGACTTGAGATAATTGGTCTTCAGTAATTAATACTCTCTGAAGTGGTATTTAGTCATTGATTCGACTGTGCGCAGTCATTGTAATTGTTGAAGGATAATTAATATTCAAGGTCTCCAAGAGTATTCCTTTGCAGAAGTTCTCACTGTTATTCCATTTTCATCATCTCTTTTGTCTCCTACAAACCCTCAAACTCCTTCTTGTCCCCGAATCCCCAACAAATTTGGCACGCCCGGTGGGACTTCCAAGGAGCTTTGAGCATAGGAGACTATATATTGCCATTGGAAGACATCATTCCAGTGTCGACAACATTACTCCAGTGGGCCAAAAGGTACATCTATCAAGGTCTCATTTTAAGTGGACTATGAATAGCTCATGACCGCGACCCGGTCACAAACCTTGAGAATCAAGTGCAAGCAGACAAGAAGAAAGACGAACCAAAGATCATCAAGTCCACTTTCATCGACTTCATCGGTAGGAAGCATGGCAGGACAGGTGGACCTAGAAATCTTGCTCTCCAGGTTAAACATAAAATTCCCCTCCTTCAGAGGATTAGCCCATGAGGACCCAGATGAGCACATTCGACGATTTCTTTCATTATGTAAGACTAGGGGACTAATGGGTAGGGAAGATGCTTTCTTGATACTCTTCCCTGCCACATTGGAAGGTCTGGCAGACAAGTGGTTTAGTCAGTTTGCCGAAAATCACTTTACCTCTTGGGATTTGATGAAAGAGGCCTTTAAGAATCAATTTCAGCAGGGCAACACGGCTGAGATCATTATAGAAGAATTGGAAAACTTGAAGTTGGGTCCAGGAGAGAAGTTCCCCGAATTCGTGACCAGGGCAAAAGCATTAATGGCCAAATTACCGGATCCACCACACGACTTCTTTGTCAAGAAGTGGTTAGCCAAACCTTTACCTGTGGTCACCCAATGCAAAATAAAAGAGTTGGTGCTACCTACGGCCTCTGTTGAAGAATTCATCAACACGGCCACCCGCTTGGAACAAATAAGGCACCAGTATGGTACAACGTCTTCCCAACCATCATATGGTACAGAACTGGAGGACCCAGTGAGCCAGTTAAGAAGGGAATTGGAAGGCTTGAAGAGGAATAAGCCCTATACAGAGGAGGAGACTACTGTAGCTCAGCTGAGAAGAGAGATTGAAGCCCTCAAGCTCCAAAAGGAAGAGGAGGCCCAAGCAGAGGAACTAGCTCAGCTGAGGCAGGAGTTGCAAGAACTAAAAGGAGGCGGCATTAAGAACGGACTATGGTGCTCCATGTGCAGTAAGCAAGGACATATAGTAAGTGAATGTCCTTTGCTAAATGTGACTTGTCAATTATGCAGAAAGATTGGGCATGAGGCCCATGAATGCCAATCACGGGGAATACCGACAACGACATATTGGACACAAGGCGGGCTCTTGCCACCAGCAAATGTAATGGTAGCAGCAACAAACCAAGGTAATAACTATAATCCTAGACCAAGAACTAACCTTGCAAATGGGCCTAGAAGGCCAATTATTTGCTTCAGGTGTGGAGAGTGTGGGCACTACCAAAGTAGGTGCACCCTACCAGAGAATGCACCTCCTTGCAGGAACTGCCCTGAGGCAAGAGACCATTATACAAATTGTTGTCCTAAGAATCAAGCCTCTTCATCAGGGCCCCATATCCAAATGATTTCTGTGCAGGAAGAAGAAATGGCAAATCAAGTTAAGGTGCCGTCACCATCTACCAGGGTGGTGCAGTTAGAGGAAATTGACTCTTTTACTGTGTAGACAAGAAGCAAGGGGAAGGCTCCAGTGGACGTGGGTCAAGAATCATTGATTAATGGATTAAACAGAGACAAAGGTGTGTCCGAGGACCTAGCCACCACAATTGCAGACACAAGGAAAAAGGAAAATTACACAGGTACCAGTGATGTCATTGGACAGGCATTCAGCAGGGCTCATGAGGAGTTGGATAAGTCAAATGGAGCCCAAGCTCTTAAGGAATCAGAAGCCTCCAGACTGCTCAAGTCCATGAAAAAGGAGGTTAGTATTCTTGATTTAATAAAGATGAATGGGAAATTCCGGTCAGAATTATTACAGATACTTGATGAAGCTTCTACGACAAGCTTAGTAGCTAAGACTGCTATCTTACATCAAGGGATAATCAGGGGGGAAGCACCCCTTACAGATTATAAAAGCCCTCGGCTCACAATATCAATCAAGGGCCATGAATTTCAAGGTGTTATTGTAGATGGTGGTTCTGGCATTAATTTGATGCCTGAACATACCATGAAAAGGATTGGACTCCACCCTTCAAGACCTGCAAATTTCACGGTCACTTTGGCAGATCAGAGCAAAGTAAGGCCCTTAGGAGTAATCCCAAAAGTTCCACTTGAAGTACAAGGTAATCTATTTATCCTGGATTTTGTGGTTTTAAGATTGCCCCAGGTTGAAGGAGGATTTCCTCTCTTAATTGGAAGACCTTGGCTGAGGCATGCCAGTGTCATTCATGATTGGGGAAAGGACACCATGTGGGTACAAAAGAAAGGGCAGGAGCTGACACAAATTCATTTAGAAGAAGGCCCAGACAATCAAGGAAACACGAGTATGATGCAAACAGTGAACATTTGCATGGAAACAGAAGCGGAGGATCAACCCCAAATAGATTTTGAGGAAGAAGAGGATATTTTAAGTTGGCTTCATGCCGGCAACTCTTCTTCTTGTTTTGGAATTTTTCTTGATAATCCTGGTACATTTGGAGGCTATGATGAAGACAAAGGAAAGGTCCAGGTTGATGGATTGGGAGAGCCCATCACTGACCACAGAAGGGGCAGGAAGATATCCCTCAAATACAAATTGGAGGAGGATGTGTCAACATCAGATAAGGAAGTTTCCCAAGCTAAAAGCAAGGTAAAAAATTCTGAGGTTGAATGTTCTTTCCCAATTCAAGAAATCCCTGCAGGATGGATACAGGACAAGGAGGAAAACATCGAAGTTCAAAATACACCTGCTTATGAAGCAATGCACGAAAAGCTAGTAGAAGAAGACAAGGAAGCAGATGCACAAGAAGATAATCTGGTAACAAGAAATCCGGTTCAAGAAGTACATTTATGCACCCAAAACAATAATCAACCAGTTCTAGTGGCCACTTGGTTGTGGAGCCACCCAAAGCTCCTGGAAAAGGTAAAATCATTCTTAACCCAGTATGCAGATGTTTTTGCCTGGCATTATAAAGACTTAGAAGGAGTGCCTGCATCTTATGGAGAGCACAAAATTCCTCTGATTGAGGGAGCCAGACCCATCAGAGGAAGGAGTTATAGACTCAATCCAAAGTATGCCGAAGCTGTCTATGTGGAAATCCAAAAGATGGAAGATGCAGGAATCATCATTCCTGTGGAACACTCAGAGTGGCTCTCACCTATGGTTATAGTACCAAAGAAGAATACTAATAAAATCAGGATTTGTGTGGACTTTAGAGCTCTCAACAAGGTGACCATTCCAGACGGGTTCCCTATGCCTTTCGCAGAACAGGTCATTGAAGAAGTGGCGGGGCATGCACTATATAGTTTTATGGATGGCTTCAGTGGCTATAATCAAATATCAATACACCCAGAGGATCGTGAAAAGACTGCTTTTATCACACTGTGGGGAACGTATGTGTATGTAAAAATGCCATTTGGGCTAAGAAATGCTCCAGCCACATTTAACAGAACGGTCAATCTCATTTTTGGCCCCTTATTGCTGGAATCACTTAGAATCTTCATGGATGATTTCTCTTCATTTTCAGGATCTCACAAAGAAACTCATCTAGATTGTTTGGACCAACACCTGAGACAGCTGCAGGATATTTTCCAAAGATGCAGAGAAACTAAGTTAAAGCTCAATCCAAATAAATGTCATTTCCTTGTGACAGAAGGAACCCTCTTAGGACATGTGGTATCCGCTAAAGGTATGGCCCCAGATCCTGACAAAATTCTTTCTATATTAAAGTTACCTAAACCCAAAACTCCTAAAGAGATCCAGAGTTTTTTGGGGCATACCGGTTATCATAGAAGGTTTATAAAAATGTATGCAGAGATAGCTAGACCTCTGACTAGACTCACAGGTAAAGAAGTACCTTTCAAATGGGAAGAAGAGGAGGAAAAAGCATATTAGACATTAAGGTCACGGCTAGTGTGTGCTCCTATCTTGGTCACCCCGGAGTGGTAAAAAATCTTTCATATACATGTCGATGCCAGTGCATATGCAGTGGGAGCAGTTCTGACTCAACCCAGTGAAGAATTTAAAATGGACAGGCCAATTCAATATGCCAGTAGAATCTTGACCAAGGCTGAAAGAAATTACAGTACAACCGAAAGGGAAGCACTAGCAATGGTCTTTGCAGTTCAAAAATTCCGTCATTACTTATTGGGGGTAAAATTTATTATTATATCAGATCACCAACCACTCAAGTACTTACTCAACAAACCACATGCTACGGGTAGAATATGGAGGTGGTTACTGTTATTCCAAGAGTTCGACTTCTCGGTAATCCATAAGCCAGGAAGAGAAAATGTGATGGCGGATCACTTGTCCAGAATAAATAGGAAGGATCAAACCAGTGGTATCAATGATGATTTCCCGGACGCATACTTGTTTGCTATACAACCTAAAGGATGGTATGATGATATCAAGCAGTTCATTAATACTGGATTGTATCCAGAAAGTGCTAATGCTGTACTAAGAAAGAGGCTGCTTATCAAGAGTAGACCATATACTTTCATTCAGGGTAAACTCTATAGACAGGGCAAGGATTACAGGATGAGGAAATGCTTAGAGGAAGATGAAGTGAGGGAAATACTGCAATTTGCACATGAAGGAACAGGTGGTGGGCACCTTCCAGGGCATATCATGAGCCAAAGAATACTAGATGCTGGTCTATGGTGGCCTACACTCTTTAGGGATGCAGATAATTGGAGAAAAACATGTGATGTGTGCCAGAGGTGTGGACCTAAACCCACCAAGCAAAGACATCACCCTTTGGTAGTTTCCACTTCTTGGCAGCCCTTTGAGAAGTGGGGATTAGACTTTGTTGGGCCTATATACCCTCCGGCACTTCCAAAAAGGGAAAAGTACTTACTGATAGCCACGGACTACGCAACAAAATGGGCTGAAGCTATTGCATCAACGGATTGCTCTGCACAAACAGTGGCTGACTTTTTGTATTGTAACATCATTTGCAGATTTGGATGCCCGCTTGAAATCTGTACCGATCAGGGTACTCATTTTGTTAACAAAGTCCTACAGGAAATTTCAAACAGGTATCGCATCCTACACAGGACTTCTTGTGCATACTACCCACGAGCTAACGGACAAGCCGAGTCAACAAACAAAGTATTAATTTCAATGTTACGAAAAGAATGCATGTTACAGCCGACCTCTTGGGGACAGGCCTATCTGGGTACCTTATGGGCATACAGAATGGCCTATAAAGAGACTGGGTATTCTCCCTTTCAATTAGTCTATGGCTCGGTTCCTATTGAACCATTTGAATTCATCAGAGGCTCTATAAGAACGGAAAGACTAGAGAAAAATGGGATGGAAGTTTCAGCAAGACTGACTGCTTTGCATAAACTGGAAGAATCGAGAATTTTAGCCTCCAAACAGTTAGAGAAGCTGCAATTATACAGGAAGGAGACTCATGACAAAAATCTATGGCAAAACAATTTGAAGCCAGGAAATTTAGCCCTGCTACACAGACCACAAATTTCTAATCAAAACAAAGGGAAATGGATCCCTCACTGGGAAGGCCCTTTTCGCATTACGAAGATGCTGCAGTGGGGTGCAATGCAATTGGAAACACTCGATGGCAACACCCTACCTTTAGTTAACATTTCCAGACTCAAGGCTTATTATCAAGTATCATAACCATTGCATTTTCCTTTATCTTGTTGGTTTTGGATTGTTTTAATAAGTAGTAATAATCAGCTCACAGAATTTTGGGCGTAGTTTTTTTTATGAAAATCAGAAAAAAAATTGGGCGCACGTTTTTTCTTTTCTTTATCAATGAAAATCAAAAATAAAATTTTTGGCGCAAGTTTTCTTCTCCATCAAAAAATCAAGAAATTCATCACTTCATAAAAAGAAATTCATCACTTGAATGGCTCATAGTTTTGCTAAGTCACTTTCAGTTTTGCCCTTTCCTTTGTTTGTCTCTCGGATGGTTGAGATTAACATTGTCATCTTCCCCTCTTTTGATCACCCTTTTATGCTAGACCGCTGCTTCTTGAGAGGTGCTCCCTCCTTCCAACTAGCTATATAATATGGCCTCTTTCTTCATTCTTGCTTACACATCCTCAGAATTCCGTTATGGTTTTCAGTGCACAAGCCAAGTCGTACTAGGGAAGAAAAAAGCAGAGCATCTCACAACCCTCTCCACCACATCGGCTCCTCCATAAACCACACTCCCTCCTCCTTCCCCCTTTCCATACTGTCAACAACCCCCTCACCCTCAACCCCCCTCAATGATCCTCCCTCTCCCATCCTCTACAACAACCCCCCTTTGTCAGCACCCTTCGACCCCAAACCCCCCCCTTCGACCCGCCCCGCACCCAACGACCCCCCCTCTCCGACCCTCTCCAATCCACCCCCCTGGCGGCACCCCCCCTCTCCCACCCTCGACAACAACCCCCCCCTTTTTTCAGCACCCTTCGACCCCAAACCCCCCCCCTTCGACCCGCCCCGCACCCAACGACCCCCCCTCTCCGACCCTCTCCAATCCACCCCCTGGCGGCACCCGACGTTCCCTCTCCCACCCTCGACAACAACCCCCCCTTTTTTGTCAGCGCCCCCCCCCTCTCAAAACAAGCACCCCCCCCCCCTCCCGACCCCGCTCGACACCCCCTCACACAACACACCCCCCCTCTAAATCCAGCGCCCCCCCCTCCCGACCCCGCTCGACACCCCCTCACACAACACACCCCCCCCTCTCAATCCAGCGCCCCCCCCCTCCCGACCCCGCTCGACACCCCCTCACACATCACACCCCCCCCTCTCAATCTAGCGCCCCCCCCCTCCCGACCCCGCTCGACACCCCCTCACAAAACACACCCCCCCCTCTCAATCCAGCGCCCCCCCCTCCCAACCCCGATCGACACCCCTCATACAACACTCCCCCCCCCCCCCTCTCAATCCAGCGCCCCCCCCTCCCGACCCCGCTCGACACCCCCGCACACAACACACCCCCCCCTCTCCAATCCAGCGCCAACCCCCCTCTCCATACAGCGCCCCCCCCCCCCCTCCCGACCCCGCTCGACACCCCCTCACACAACACACCCCCCCCCTCTCAATCCAGCGCCCCCCCCCCTCCCGACCCCGCTCGACACCCCCTCACACAACACACCCCCCCCTCTCCAATCCAGCGCCACCCCCCCCTCTCCATACAGCGCCCCCCCCCTCCCGACCCCGCTCGACACCCCCTCACACAACACACCCCCCCCTCTCAATCCAGCGCCCCCCCCCTCCCGACCCCGCTCGACACCCCCTCACACAACACACCCCCCCCTCTCCAATCCAGCGCCACCCCCCCCTCTAAATCCAGCGCCCCCCCCCCTCCCGACCCCGCTCGACACCCCCTCACACAACACACCCCCCCTCTAAATCCAGCGCCCCCCCCTCCTGACCCCGCTCGACACCCCCTCACACAACACACCCCCCCCTCTCAATCCAGTGCCCCCCCCCTCCCGACCCCGCTCGACACCCCCTCACACATCACACCCCCCCCCCTCTCAATCCAGCGCCCCCCCCCTCCCGACCCCGCTCGACACCCCCTCACAAAACACACCCCCCCCTCTCAATCCAGCGCCCCCCCCCTCCCGACCCCGATCGACACCCCTCATACAACACTCCCCCCCCCCCCCTCTCAATCTAGCGCCCCCCCCCCTCCCGACCCCGCTCGACACCCCCTCACACAACACACCCCCCCCCCTCTCAATCCAGCGCCCCCCCCCCCTCCCGACCCCGCTCGACACCCCCTCACACAACACACCCCCCCCCTCTCCAATCCAGCGCCACCCCCCCCTCTCCATACAGCGCCCCCCCCCCTCCCGACCCCGCTCGACACCCCCTCACACAACACACCCCCCCCTCTCAATCCAGCGCCCCCCCCTCCCGACCCCGCTCGACACCCCCTCACACAACACACCCCCCCCTCTCAATCCAGCGCCCCCCCCCTCCCGACCCCGCTCGACACCCCCTCACACAACACACCCCCCCCTCTCCAATCCAGCGCCACCCCCCCTCTCCATACAGCGCCCCCCCCCCCCCTCCCGACCCCGCTCGACACCCCCTCACACAACACACCCCCCCCTCTCAATCCAGCGCCCCCCCCCCTCCCGACCCCGCTCGACACCCCCTCACACATCACACCCCCCCCTCTCCAATCCAGCGCCACCCCCCCCCTCTCCATACAGCGCCCCCCCCCCTCCCGACCCCGCTCGACACCCCCTCACACAACACACCCCCCCCCTCTCAATCCAGCGCCCCCCCCCCTCCCGACCCCGCTCGACACCCCCTCACACAACACACCCCCCCCTCTCCAATCCAGCGCCACCCCCCCCTCTCCATACAGCGCCCCCCCCCTCCCGACCCCGCTCGGCACCCCCTCACACAACACACCCCCCCTCTAAATCCAGCGCCCCCCCCCTCCCGACCCCGCTCGACACCCCCTCACACAACACACCCCCCCTCTAAATCCAGCGCCCCCCCCCTCCCGACCCCGCTCGACACCCCCTCACACAACACACCCCCCCTCTAAATCCAGCGCCCCCCCCCTCCCGACCCCGCTCGACACCCCCTCACACAACACACCCCCCCCTCTCAATCCAACGCCCCCCCCCCTTCCCGACCCCGCTCGACACCCCCTCACACATCACACCCCCCCCTCTCAATCCAGCGCCCCCCCCCCCCTTCCGACCCCGCTCGACACCCCCTCACAAAACACACCCCCCCCTCTCAATCCAGCGCCCCCCCCCCCTCCCGACCCCGATCGACACCCCTCATACAACACTCCCCCCCCCTCTCAATCCAGCGCCCCCCCCCTCCCGACCCCGCTCGACACCCCCTCACACAACACACCCCCCCCTCTCATTCCAGCCCCCCCCCCTCCCGACCCCGATCGACACCCCTCATACAACACTTCCCCCCCCTCTCAATCCAGCGCCCCCCCTCCTCTCCATACAGCGCCCCCCCCCCTCCCGACCCCGCTCGGCACCCCCTCACACAACACACCCCCCCTCTAAATCCAGCGCCCCCCCCCCCTCCCGACCCACCATCGATTCCTCTCCCCCTGACGAGGCTTTCTTCTGCTCCATTGCTTTTCCCAGTTTCATCCATGGCGGACCCCGCTCCGGGTGATAGTTCTGCTCCTACCTCCACAATTGCTTCTGCCCATCCCAATCCACCTCCTCCTTCATCGGCAGACCCATCTGTTCAAGCGACTCCAACAGCTCCTATGGCCCTGGATCTTCCCCTTTATTCCATAGACTCAGATTCCAGCTACCTTTATTCCCCCCCTCCCCTCCCGCATCCTCCTTCTCCTTCCCCATCTAGGTCTCATTCCTCCCACCCATCTTCACCAACCGGGGATTATATGCGCCTGTTTCTTCCACCTGACATAAACCTACAAATCCGAATGTATCTATCCATTCCTACCATTGCCCTTCGTCAAATGTTTTCTATTGAGGATCTTCAGCAGGCGGGCTTGTGGGGCTTGGCTAATGTTTTCTTCAACCCCGCAAATTTTACCCAGGTTTATGAAGCTATCCGCCTCTTCCCTCATTTTAGAACCGGCACTCTCTTCATCCCAGACATTGCCGCCAGCATTGGGTCTCCCCTCATAGATTTTCGTGCTCCCCCTTTCCTATACTCTGGACTGTCCGCCTCCGCCACTATTGCCTTTTGTAACACACATTTTCAAAGTAATGCTAGGTTTTCGCTCCGCATGACCACCCTTCTCAATGCGTTCATCTTTTTCTTCTTACTACGCAGCCAAACCTCTTCCCTCCCGTGGTCTGATATTCGTATCGCTGATCCGCTTTTTTGCTTTCTCCATAGCCACCCCTACCCTTACGCACACCTCATTTATAGTTCCTTGATGTTGCGCTCCCGTCGCCTACGCCAGGCTATCTCTAGAGGCTCTCATGCATTTTCCATCTATTCTGCACCCTTCTTAGCTTGGCTATATCAGATTCCAGCACATTCTGCACACAATGCTGCTTATCTCCCTTCCCAACCTGGACCTTCCATTGCTCCATCTCCCTCCCCCCCTCTAATCTCTATTGACTCAGCTTCCGCCTCGACACCCACCTCCGCGCCACCTGATGTCACTTCCTGCCCTCCCCAATCTTCTTCACCCATCCCTCCTGCATCTACCACCTCTCCATTCATAACTAACCCCCCTGATGTAACCTCCATCCCTCCCCATTCCTCTTCACCTATCCCTCCTGCCTCTACCACTTCTCCGTTCTTATCTAATCCCCCTGATGTGCCCTCCTTCCCTCCCCAATCTTCTTCACCTATCCCGCCTACAGCCACCATTTCTCCATTCATGACTCCCCCCCCTCACGTCCCCTCCTTCACTACCCAATCTTCTTCCCCTTTCCCTCCTGTACCTACAAATTCTCCATCCATGCCTACCCCTCCTATTATCCCTAGACCTCCCCTCTCTTTCGATTTCACCCCACTTATTCAAACCCAGCTCAACCCTCAAAACCCCACCTGTATGCCACCAATTCACCCGGAATTCACATCCCCCTCTATCAGTAACCTTCCTGTCAGTCAACATCTCCCTTCCCCCAATCGTTCACTTCCCACTCCATCGGCCACTCCATCCCTTCAAACTCCTCCGCCGTATATTCCCCCTCCCCCTCCCCCTCCTGCTCCTACGGCCAATCCCACTCCGCCTTTTGACCTACCATCAACACCTTCATTTTTGCAATTACTCCAGGACGCGAGTGTAGTCGCTATCGGCAACGCTCAAGCCTCTCAGATTTCCTTGGATTCGGTTTTCGCAGCAGCTTCGGTTCATCATCAGTATATCTCAACAATAGAAAACATCAATCGCATGGCAACCTCTCAATGGCACTCTCTCAACGAATCGGCACGATTGCTCAAAGAAGAGCGAGATCATTATCGCGATATGGCCGACTCTGCGATGAAAGCCTTAGAAGATCTTCAGAATCGCTCCAACTTAGGGCTTTGTGCTAATGCTGCATGCCGACGTATCCGCAGGGAAAGGGATCACCTTAGACAATGCCTTAGTTCGCTACAGCTTACGATCGAACAAGCTTCTGCTCCTTTGCCCCCTTCTCCATCAACCTCGGCTGACAACCTCAATCAACCTCCACAATAAATTTCCTCAGTCTAAATAAATTGCTCCTCCACAGTCAGAATAATTACTCTTAGTTTCTAGTTTCCATTTTACAATAATTACCTCATACTTTTGATCTCTCATCATTCTTGTGGGGTGCATTATATTAATTTTTTCTTGCCTCCGTTATTTTCATCTCTGTGTCTTTGCAATTTCTCAGTTGGTATCGCTGTTGTCTCTCCGGGACGGAGAGATCTTTAGGTGGTGGGCATCTGTAGAGCCCTAACCGGTCGAGACTAAAGGTACAAAGTATTTTTCCTCTTAAGGTTCAAAGGTTGAATCTAAAATCTTAAGGTGCAAAAGTGAAAGAATTAAAAGGAAAAGTGAAGGTGGAAGGCCGCGTACGCAAAGGTGGAAATAGGCCGCCCAATCAAAATTTTATTTTAAAAAGTCACTCTTGTTCTAAAGTCACTACAAGACAAAGTAGCGAATCGTTGAGGACCAGTTCAAAAAGACAATCTTGGGACATTGAAAGGACACCAAGATTGTATTGCAGTTAGAGTGCGCGAACCGGCGGACTCTCAAAACAAAAGAAGGACAAAGGCTATTCGGGAGACACATTGGGAGTAGAGAGCAAGGGAGAGTTTCAGAGGAGCGAGAGAGGAAGCAAGAAGAGCCTCCAGTGTGCGACGACATTCAAGAGTGCAAGAGGTGTCAAGAGGAAAGTGTGCAGAGAAGGGAGAAGGCGGGCTGGATTCCAAGAGTTCCAAGGGCTATTGCGTGCGCAGTGATACCAATTCCTTAGCTTGGCGGAAGCTTAGTGCAAGGTGTGCACAAGGGAAGCGGGAAGCAAGTGAAGGATTGGTGCTCGAGAGGCCGCCGCTAGACGACTTGAGATAATTGGTCTTCAGTAATTAATACTCTCTGAAGTGGTATTTAGTCATTGATTCGACTGTGCGCAGTCATTGTAATTGTTGAAGGATAATTAATATTCAAGGTCTCCAAGAGTATTCCTTTGCAGAAGTTCTCACTGTTATTCCATTTTCATCATCTCTTTTGTCTCCTACAAACCCTCAATCTCCTTCTTGTCCCCGAATCCCCAACACTAGTATTTCTGCCCAACCATGGGGTTCAAATTCTTCGTCTGGGAATACCACTGGTGCATAGGCTAGATCTTGAAGGGTTCTTGGATGTTGTTCTGCACCTAAGGTCCTTGTTTCTAATCGTTCTTCCTCTTGTTTGGCTACTTTACACATCCATAAATGGGTATCCTCATGCAACCAAGAAGGATCTGATTCTAATGAGTGCACGGATTCCGTCTCTACTGGTGTCTTATGGATGGTATTCCATTGTATTGGGGGCACATCTCTGTGTGAATAGTCTTTAAGATTGACTTTAGTAGTCACTCCTAAATGTTGCAAGTACAAAGAATTAGTTCCCCAATCTTGTACAATTTGCAACTGACGCATGAATGGTCGTCCCAATATCATCTCATAAGCATGGTTTTTACTAAAATCACAAATGGCGAAAGTATGCTCAAATTCTACACCGCAAGTGGTGAGAGATATGCCTTCTAGTAAGCCTAATGGTTTTTCTATGTGTCCATCAGCCATTTGTAGTTTCATCCTGGTGGGTCTGAGTGCTGGCTTACCCCAACGTTTCCACAAAGCGGTGGTAGCGATGGCTACTCCGGCTCCCGAATCTAAGATGGCTTTCGTGGTGTAGCCCTGATGGGTTATTGGAAGATATGTGTTACCTTCCTCTCCTTCGCTTACGTCTCCAATCTTTTCCACGGGTATCTCTGGTACCTTCTTATGTGATCCTATTTGAGAGGGTGTGGTAGCAAGCTCAAGGAATTGATTTGCTACGTGCTTCCACAATTCTGGTTTTACCTTTAACAATTCCTCCAGAGTGAGATTACATTGTACTTTGGTATTCTTGATCACTTCCGTGTTCCTAGGGATCACTCATTCTTCATTCCTCACTATTATCGTGGGTGCTCTCATACTAATAGACTTAGCTTCCCAAGGTCCTGTGAACTGAGGTAATTCTTGTAGAGAATTAGATTCAAATCCTGTGGGTTCACTCAGTTGTTCCACCTCTACATCATCATATATAGAGGGGATGTCTTGGGGAAATTGTTCCTGCAAGTCGTCTATTTCTTGAATAGGAGGATGAGTTCCTTGTTCTCTTCTCCATTTCTCTTCTTGGATCTCCCTCAAAAATTCATGTGAGTACCTATGTATGGAAGACAAATTGTCTTGACTTTCTGTATTGGGTACTTGAGACAGGGATGGTGCATTCCTTTCCTGTGTCTCTGGGACAATAGGGTTCCTAGACTGATCCTTTTTCTCCTTGCTTTCTATCAAGTGTTCTAGCCTCTCCATTAGTCCTTGAAAGTGTAATTCCGGTTTTGCCATGTTATTCCAATTAAGATATCTAGAGGCTTCAAACAAGGCTTGTGCTAATTCTACCATTTTCATGCAAAGTTTAGTTCTCTCAATTTCTAGATCAGCTCGAGGGTAGTTTTTACTCATTTCCGTTACTTGAGGTCCCTCTTTTATTCTAGCCTGATATGCACGAAACATCATGTCTAGATCTTCTGGTATGGGTTCCGCTAAAACTGATCCTGATTTCTGAGCTGGATTTTCTTGGTTTAATTCTTGTGAAGTCAATTCTTGGATTTTGGCTCTAGATTCTCTTAATTGACTGAGATGACATTCGCTGGTGGGGGTGGCTGCTGAGCTAAGACAGGTTGAGGTCTCTGTTGAGCCTGGTATGGGTAGTTCTGAGGAGGCCTATAGTAATAAGGCTGAGCATTGTATTGGCCTTGATACCTACCTGGCTGCTGGTATGTTTGCGGGTAGTTCTATCTCACGGTTTGTTTGTTGTATGGGCAGTCCTGAGCCGTATGATTCGTGTATCTTCTCTCAATTGTGCAATATTGGCCACTAGGGTTGGCTTGAGGTTGAGGTGCATTGGGGCACACGTTTGCCAAATGATTTCCACCACAAGTGTAACAACGTACATTAGTTGGTAGCTTGGGCACCTGTTTACTAGAAACTCCTAGTTTTTGGGCCACTTTTTCTGCTAGGTCCTCTATCGAATTAGACAATTTTGTGGATGCTAGAGAAGAACAATCTGAGTCCTTATAGACCTTTGAGAGTTCTAATTCATCTCCTAGGTTGTCCTCGATGTCTATACATATTCTTACACACTCCTCTAGCGTTCTGGGCTCCTTTAGGTACACATAGGAGCGTAGTTTAGCGCTCAACAAGCCATCTAGGAACAGTGATACTTGTTTGGCTTGTGAGGGTAGCTCTTGCATTGGACATCGTTCGACATATTGTCTGAATCTACGTCCTGCCAGTCTAACTGTTTCCTGAGGGGTTTGTTTAAAGCTATGAATCAACGAAGACGTGTCATGTCTAATCCCACTTTTAGAGAATTCAGTGATGAATGACTCTAAAAAGTGATGGATGTCTCTGAATTGCCTTTGTTGCAATGGTTGGAACCAAGTTAAAGCGGTATTCTTTAACGTTAGTCCAAATGCATTGTATTGCGTGAACATGTCCTCGACTTGTTCTGCTCTTAGTACTTGCTTGAATTCTGCAACGTGATCATAGGGATCTCCTGTCCCATCAAAATAATTTTTCATTGATTTTACTAATTGAGTGGGTCTCAATACTCTTGCGTGTTCACGTGGTCTAGGTAGAGGAAAATCATCTCTACCGCCTGGTATTCCATGATCTCTTTGTCTATCCATTCTATTAGTGTCCGAGGTTGTTCTATCTCTCCCTATGGGGTGAGTGAAGCTCACTTCCGGTCTCTCTTTATTTCCTTCTCTTTGATTTCCATGGGCTGAGGATGTTCCTGCCCCTTGTTGACTTGTATTCATGTTCGTTCTAGATGGAGGGAATACCAATTCACCTCTCCATGTGTATGTGTTTTTAGCGCGCTCAGGCACCACAAAGACTCTTTCTAAAGTCTCATCCAGGTATACAACCTTTCCAGGTGTATCTGGGTCCTTGAATTCATAAATTGTAATGATGCCTATCTCACCAGGGTGTTCCTTTCTGTACCTCCAAAAGGCTTCATCTGTCTCTTTATTTACAAACAACTCGGTGCTCCTGTTATCTTGAGGGATCCACTCTGGGATGAGTACTCTTGTTAATACGGATTTCCCTCTAGGTGTTCTAGGTTCTTCTAACGGTTCTTTTCCTTGAAATTTCGCTTCCGTCTCTAATTGAATTGTGCCAAACTCATTAGTATCGTTTGGCTGCGTACTTAGAATGTACATGGTTCCTTCTTTGTCTATGTACGCGTCTCTCTCAAATTTCACCACTGGTCTTTCCAATCCAATGGGTTGATCAGGGTTGTGCAGTTGCACCACTTGCCTTTGCAAACCATCCTCATAGATGCGAGCACCTAATCGATTGGTTCGGAGAAACTCTAATTGCGTTCTATAGGGTCCTTCTGGTTTTTCTAAGTAGGCTACATTCGACCCTCCTTCTGGTCTTTCTGTGCTAAATGCCATTTCTGATTCGCTAGTATCTGAGCTCTCGTAGGGGTAATTACTATTCAATTGCTGAGCCCACGATCGAGCAGTAGTTCTTACATTTGCCTCTGATGATCTAAGGCTTCGTCGGTCCGACTTACCTATGTGTCTCCCTGATCTAAGGTTCATTAATTTTCTTCCTTGCACCCTCAATTACACACTTAGATCGTCAATGGTTCTTTGTTATTACTTTCTTGATTATTTTTTATTTTCTTTGGATTCTTGTCTTAACATATGCGTCAGGAATTCGACTTTCCGTTATGATTTTGAGTTCTCGTTCCGTCAGACTTAGGTTCTTTCCTTTAGGTTTTCGCGTCACACCTTTACTTTAGTCTTGGACTTGAAAGAATTAAATATCTTGAACTTGAGGCGTTCCTATCGACTTAAATCCACAATGCTAACGTTTAGCCTAAGCTAAGAATTGACTGAGGGGGTTGAGTAATCTTCCAACCTCGAGTCGGCTTTTTCTGGTTGCTTTGATGCCCAAGAAGCCGCGCTTCCCAAGCTTTGCTGTCTTCACTGCCTTGCTTGCTTGCCTTTGATTGCCCTTGCTAGACCTGAAAAAATCCAATATTAGACCAATTCACAGTTGGATGATCAAGTACTTGAGTATATACACCTTTTAAGTCCCTTCCCTTTTTGCCCAAATTTTCAATACTTGCCCCCTAGCTTCCTAGTCCCAAACTAGGTGAACCTCAAAATAGCTTATCCAAAAATAGATGTATTCTTTATGACGGACTTCGGATGGAAAAGTTATGAGCGTTCAGGCCCTGGGGGGTAAAAACTGACAATCAGGTTTTTCTCCAAATATGAGCTAAGGGGTCTCCTATGAGTCTAATGGTCCAAAAATTTCTCAAAAATACCCCCGAAATTGGTCAAAAAATGGAACCCTAAATTTGCGATGGGGGTGCACAATCGCGATGGTCCGGGACCGTCGCGATGGTCCAAGCGAACCGTCGCGATGGCGTGGAATTCGGACAGTCGTGATGGTGCGAAAAGGTGAACCGTCGCGATGGCCCGAAGTGAACGATCGCGATGGCGTGAGGTCGAACCGTCGCGATGGCCCGAAGTGAACGATCGCGATGGCGTGGAAATGGACCGTCGCGATGGTCCGAAAGATGAACCGTCGCGATGGCGTGATCAGGCGGACAATCGCGATGGCACGGTCAACGGTCAAAGATGGACAATCGCGATGGTCCGAAGTGAACCGTCGCGATGGTCACAAGTGCGATGGCGTGAGCCAATCGCGATGGTCCAATTTTGGGCTGTCGCGATGGTCCGAAAAGCGAACCGTCGCAATGGTCTAACTTGACACGTGGCACTGTCGTGGCGATGGCGTGAGCCAATCGCGATGGTCCGGGGTCAGCTGAACAATCGCGATGGCCCAAGTGGACCGTCGCGATGGCTCAAGTGAACCGTCGCGATGGTCCGAGACCGTCGCGATGGTCCGGCCGAGCCGTCGCGATGGCGTGAGCCTATCGCGATGGTGCAACACAATCGTGATGGTCTGAGCCAATCGCGATGGTCCACCAAACTGATGATTTTTGAGATGCGCCTGTGGATTCGTAGATGCGCAAGGGTTGCCTACCTCGTGGTGTGGTCGCCTACCAAGAATTCCGAAGGTTGCAGACCATCGCGATGGTCCGCCACACTCGGCAGATCTTTGACAGAGAGTAAAATTTTACCTTTTCCAAGCTTTCCTGATGCACTGGAGCTCTGTACCTGCAAGAAAACTCAAGAAAACACAAGCACACACAAGCACAAAAGTTCTCTCTCGCTCTCTCGCATGCACAAATGAGGGGAAATGAGGTGAATGGGTGGATATGGTGAATTTTCTGATTTTTTTGGAGATGAAGATGATGATGCGATGATGAAGATGGAGTGTGAGGAAGGTGAAAAACACTAAAAACTAAGTAAAAATGCAAGAGAACAAGGATTACGACCACCACATGCTTGAGAGATGACTCTCCTCCCAACCTTATGCCTGTATATATAGCTACTTGAACTAATGAGGACCACAAATGTAACTAGAGTCCACAAGTGCATGTGCAATCTCCTCCACTCCTTTCATATCCACCACTAGAGTCTATTAGTGGCTGGAGTGATCTCGACCACTACTTTAGTACCTTCCACTAGAGTCCACTAGTGGTTGTTGTACTCACCTCTTGAGTTAAGTCCACTGGACTCAAGTTAACTCACGTTAACTTGAGTTAGAAGGCTCTAGAGCTCTTTGGGCAAAACTCTCTTCCCATGCTCCCCATGGGAGTTGAACCCAAGACCTCCTCCTTCACAACCATGAGACTTAACCACTAGGCTAAGTGGATTACTTGAATATGAGAGCACATGACTTATGCTTGAGTCTACTCTTGAGATCTTTGGTCCTAGAAACGAGTGACCAAACGGTATCCAATTTCAGATCTGTCTGAAGCAATCGGATCCCTAGACCATAGACTTACTTTATTACATTCTTCCCCCCTTGGGAAAGATTTTCGTCCTCGAAAATAAAGCTATATATATAACTGTAGGCAACCCCCGAGCCTCATGTTCTAAACTTGAAGAACATGCATTCATTCAATCAGGTTATTTACTTAGAAGCTTGAAAGTAAAAACCTTCTTTAGTTGGGACCAACTTAAAACTTGAAAGCTGGAAAACGTCGTTGGATTGTGGAAACTTTTTCCCATGTTGAATTTTCTTCAGTTCCATCCTTCCATTTTACTAAGCACTCTTCATACAAGTGGCTTCTTGTACGTTTATCTCGGGTGCGAAGTATCCTTTCAGGTTCATGAGGAACTGTTTCATTTACTGGAATAGGAAGTATAACTTGTTGTCCAACTAGATTATCTGAATCTGTTAGACTCTTCCTAAGTCGACTAACATGGAACACTGGATGAATCCAACTATCATCTGGAAGTTGTAGTTCATAAGCCCACAAACCAACTTTCTTGGTGATTGGAAAAGGACCGCAATACCTAGGTGACAACTTGGCACATTGACCAGTCTTGAATTTTTCCGATCTTTCAGGAATACGAAGATAAACTTGATCACCAACCTGAAAACTAACATCTCTACGCTTCGGATCGGCATAAGCCTTTGCACGATCTTGAGCTTTCTTTAGGTTTTCTTTAGCTAACTTGAGCTTAAAGTTCATGTCTTGAAGGAACTCTTGAGCTGCTTGAACTCGTTCATTATGAAGTCCTACTGCATAAGGAGTCTTAGTTATTTCTTTCCGCTGAATTGGTTGTACAGAGTCTTAGTTATTTCTTTCCGCTTTCCAAATCTTTTGGAATTGGCTCAGATATGGTATCTGATTCCTTTTGCAAAAGACCAGGGTTAGCCGGTTAGAATAAAATAACTAACTTGAACATCCTAGATAGATGTTATGTACAAGAACCTTTTCAAATCTTCAAAAGATGATAAGTCTAAGTGGACTTATTCATTTGAGTTTGCTTCAAGTTATAGCATAAATGATTTCGTGGAGTCCAGTATACTCTAGAATAGGGAAGTTAGGAATCGCTCATCAGATTGACAATTCCCAAGAACTTTCAGTTAAAAAGTCTTTGAGAAAAGTGTCCTAAGTTGGACAATTTTCATTTTGAATTTGAATTGGTGAAGTTAGTATGGTTGATTCCACCGAAATGGTAAACTTTCTCCTACAGTTTACATAGGATTTTTTCAAACTCATTGGGACAAAGTAGTCCTCTAGTCGGGTGAAAAATCAAGTAACTGTTGGATCAAAGTAAACCATCGAATAAACATCTAAAGTTAGATGTATGGGACGATCAAACTTCAAGTTCTCCAAAACAAATTCAAGTGAATCAAGAATTCTTAAAGTCTTGCAAGGGATAAGAATCTCACCTTCATTACTAAGTCCATGCACCAGACATGCCCAGAAATGGACTAGTAATTTGAATCCACCTAGTTCACATGTTTGTGCCTAGATCGCACATCCAGAAACTGTGAATTAGCCAGGGATGTCATTAGATCCACCCTTATTATTCTTCACTAGTTTGTACTTTGTCCCGTTCACCAAAGTGCAAACCCAGATAGTGTTTTGAATCATTTGGGCAGGGATGCCACCACAGAGATGAGACATGTTCTTCCAGTTCTAGAACATGACCATGTTCTTCCAGTTTTAGAACATGAGGCTCGGGGGTTGCCTACAGTTATATATATAGCTTTATTTTCGAGGACGAAAATATTTCCCAAGGGGGGAAGAATGTAATAAAGTAAGTCTATGATCTAGGGATCCGATGGCTTCAGACAGATCTGAAATCGGATACCGTTTGGTCACTCGTCTGTAGGACCAAAGATCTCAAGAGTAGACTCAAGCATAAGTCATGTGCTCTCATATTCAAGTAATCTACTTAGCCTAGTGGTTAAGTCTCATGGTTGTGAAGGATGAGGTCTTGGGTTCAACTCCCATGGGGAGCATGGGAAGAGAGTTTTGCCCAAAGAGCTCTAGAGCCTTCTAACTCAAGTTAACGTGAGTTAACTTGAGTCCAGTGGACTTAACTCAAGAGGTGAGTACAACAACCACTAGTGGACTCTAGTGGAAGGTACTAAAGTAGTGGTCGAGATCACTCCAGCCACTAGTAGACTCTAGTGGTGGATATGAAAGGAGTGGAGGAGATTGCACATGCACTTGTGGACTCTAGTTACATTTGTGGTCCTCATTAGTTCAAGCAGCTATATATACAGGCATTTGGTTGGGAGGAGAGTCATCTCTCAAGCATGTGGTGGTCGTAATCTTTAGGTTGTTGCAAAGATGTTCTAAGTAGAGGATCTTAATTGATTCATGAACTCTTCCCAAACTACGCATAAATTCATATTATATGATAGGTCCAAGGAATGATGCAGGCAAAACCTCTTTTGGATATAAATGTTTTGCCAAGATATAAAGGTACCAATCTTTTATAAATTTTCATTTGATTTCATCCCAAGAGGTGATGGCAATCAAAGGTTAAACCTCAACATCAATTGATCCTTGATATCAATAAAAGGATGTTAGGTTCTATAATTGCATCTCTAGTAAATGATGCAACTAGCTAAGCAATCTTTAGGAAATAATATAAGTTCCTAAAGACTTGAAGCAAGTATGAACTTTTCATTTAGGAGTAGAAAGTTCCAAGAAATGGATCTTAAATCCATGAACTTCTCCTAAACAAGTTATAAAGTTCAAAGTGTTCATAGTTGCATTACTATTGGATCAATCATCAATAGATGTTTGGACTCTAAACATAAATTTGATTAGTGAAATATGTCTAAAGGACTCTAGTAACATCTGAAGATTGACTAATAATAATGAGTCTTGTATCAAACTCAAGAATAGAAGTCGATATCACATAAACGAAAAGTCAACTTAAACTTTCATACTGGCAAATGTGATATTTCGTCTCTAGTTTGATACTCAGGAAATAAATACAATTGAATCAGTAAATTTTTTGGATATTATTTGAAAGAAGTTCTTTCAAATGTTCTTTTTACAAACGATTCCAAGATGAATCATTAGACTGGAAAGCAAAAAATTCCAAGATGAATCATTTGCTTCAAATTATAGCCTAGTATTACTTGATAGGAATCAGAAAGATCTTGAAAGAAAAATCTCCCCAGACGTGAGACTAGCATCTTTCAAGAAAAGTTATAGAGTAAGTAGTTCCCAGTAAATCCCTAACCACCAGTTTTGGTATTTAAGTCCAAATAAGTGATATAACCTAACGGTATATCAAAGATTCTTAGCTTTGGAATCTGAAAAGCATTAGAAAATGCTTGGACTTAAGTTGAGGGAAAAATCTCTAAAATCCTGCAGGTAAGCAAAGAAGCTTAAAGATAGTTTAAGAGATCTTAAAGATAAAGACTAAGTCTTTATTTTTATCGCAAGATCAACCAGAATTGATCAATTTTGGCCATGATTGTCCAAGTAATGTGCGATTAGAACTACTTTGTAGATTGCCCAAGTATTGGCAATAAAATTCCTTTTAGGAATTATTCACTCAAGTTCCATTTATTCGATGGAAAACTGTGAAAAAGAGTAAGTTGTTCCAAGTCTGAACAGAGTAAAGAAATTCCAATAATGTAGTCTGCAACCGTGAAGACGGTAATTAAGTCTGTGGAAGGTAAAACATAAGTGTTTACCTATCCTTAAAGGGATTTTGGTACAAATCCAGAAAGCATGAGCGGATGCTTAAGACTTAAGCAGTAAAGAGATTCCTAAATAAAGTCCCCGGGGTAGGTACCAAAAGCAACAGTAAAGAAAGGAATCTAAAGACAAGAAGTTAAAAGCTCTTGTCGCTACAAAATTGGTCAAGGGTAAACCAATTGAACTTGAATTCGAGAAAATTCAAGTACTTGGAATTTTGATTGGTTTTCATTTGAAAACCCTAGCAAGAAGAATTGATATTCTGACATGAGGTTTTCAAGTTTCCAAGGCAAAGCACATGATTATGAGGTGATCATGCGAAGGAATCAAAACCTAGGAAAATCTAGTTAGAGGTAATGCCTGAAACTTCCAATTCTTGTAAAAGAATTGAAGAAATAAGGTACTCTATCAAGAGATGTTTAGACTTTAGGATAAGAATCACCCACACATTAATGTGAATATAAAATAGGGTGGTATGGGACACCAGATTTTATACTCAGATTGATGTAGGAAAGATGGAATGGGACATCGGACCGTGGGATGATGATTATCTTTTTAGTCCCAGTTTGGATTTTGAAGTTAGGTTTCAAACTCAAGGGAATTAAGACTTCAAGGAAAAGTTTAATTCGTAAAGGATGAAAGTAGTATCTTACGATACTTCAAGGTAACTTCAAGATTAAGGAAACTGAAGATATGAAGTAAGTAACTTCCAAGATCTTCTTAGAATACTTCAAGCTGAAGTGTTATTGATCAAAAATATTTGATAAATTTCTAAAAGAAGTTGGACTTTGACTTTGAATTGATCTTTTCAACTAAAGATTCAATTGACTAAGTCCAGTATCAAGTTCTTAGTGTAACTTGGTAAAATTCACTCTTTTAGACTCAAAGAAATGCACAAGAATTGCATTCACGATTAGAAGTCAAAAAGACTGAATGTGACATGAACTTAGTCTCAAGTGAAGCATTATTTGAATACCAAACTCATCAACAGAACCTCCGTGGGTTGACACACTGATGTTGGTTACCACACTAGTATCTTGTGGTTGGATGGTGTTTTTTATTTTCTTTGCATCTTTTTGAGAATCTAGCTTATTTCTCTTAAAGATAAAAAGAAAATGCTTCAAATCCCTGTTGAAATAGATCTTTGAAAAGTTGAAGTCCTGAGTCATCTAGTCTTTGACTCATAACAAATTTACGTATGTTCGAAGTTTGAATTGGTTGTACATAGTTTTAGTTATTTCTTTCCGCTTTCCAAATCTTTTGGACTGGGCTCAGACATGGTATCTGATTCCTTTTGCAAAAGTCCAGGGTTAGCCGGTTAGAATTAAATAACTAACTTGAACATCCTAGATAGATGTTATGTACAAGAACCTTTTCAATCTTCAAAAGATAATAAGTCTAAGTGGACTTTTTCATTTGGGCTTGCTTCAAGGTATAGCGTAAATCATTTCCTAGAGTCCAGTAAACTCTAGAATAAAGAAGTTAGGAATTGCTCATTAGATTGACAATTCCCAAGAACTTTCAGTTAAAAGTCTTTGAGAAAAGTGTCCTAAGTTGGACAATTTTCATTTTGAATTTGAATTGGTGACGTTAGTATGGTTGATTCCATAGGAATGGTAAACTTTCTCCTACAGTTTACATAGGATTTTTTCAACTCATTGGGACAGAGTAGTCCTCTAGTCGGGTGAAAAATCAAGTAACTGTTGGATCAAAGTAAACCATTGAATAAACATCTAAAGTTAGATGTATGGGACAACCAAACTTCAAGTTCTCCAAAACAAATTCAAGTGAATCAAGAATTCTCAAAGTCTTGTGAGGGATGAGAATCCCACCTTCATTACTAAGTCCATGCACCAGACATGCCCAGAAATGGACTAGTAATTTGAATCCACCTAATTCACATGTTTGTGCCTAGATCGCACATCTAGAAACTATGACTTAGCCAGGGATATCTGTTTAGATCCACCTTTATTATTCATTCACTATTTTTGTGCTTTGACTAGTTTATCAAAGTGCAAACCTGGATAGTGTTTTGAATCATTTGGGCAAAGGATGCCACCACAGAGATGAGACATGTTCTTCCAGTTCTAGAACATGACCATGTTCTTCCAGTTTTAGAACATGAGGCTCGGGGGTTGCCTACAGTTATATATATAGCTTTATTTTCGAGGACGAAAATATTTCCCAAGGGGGGAAGAATGTAATAAAGTAAGTCTATGATCTAGGGATCCGATGGCTTCAGACAGATCTGAAATCGGATACCGTTTGGTCACTCGTCTGTAGGACCAAAGATCTCAAGAGTAGACTCAAGCATAAGTCATGTGCTCTCATATTCAAGTAATCTACTTAGCCTAGTGGTTAAGTCTCATGGTTGTGAAGGATGAGGTCTTGGGTTCAACTCCCATGGGGAGCATGGGAAGAGAGTTTTGCCCAAAGAGCTCTAGAGCCTTCTAACTCAAGTTAACGTGAGTTAACTTGAGTCCAGTGGACTTAACTCAAGAGGTGAGTACAACAACCACTAGTGGACTCTAGTGGAAGGTACTAAAGTAGTGGTCGAGATCACTCCAGCCACTAGTAGACTCTAGTGGTGGATATGAAAGGAGTGGAGGAGATTGCACATGCACTTGTGGACTCTAGTTACATTTGTGGTCCTCATTAGTTCAAGCAGCTATATATACAGGCATTTGGTTGGGAGGAGAGTCATCTCTCAAGCATGTGGTGGTCGTAATCTTCGTTCTATTGCATTGGAATCAGAGCTTTCTCCATAGCTTTCATCTTCATCATCTTGCTCGTGAATTCTTGGCGCTCTTCCGAATTCTGCTAGCAGCTGTTAAGAAGTGTGTGTCGGATTCTTGATTGTGGCGATAACCTTTTTAGCTAAGAAGCTTAGCAAAAGGTTATATCATCTCTACTGTGTTGAAGAGGGGATTCGAACCCCCGTCCCCAAGCTTAGAGCGCGCTGCCCTATCCACATAGAGGAGCGCCGTCCGCAATAAGGAGAAGATTTCTATCAATGACGACTTTGCTGAAGCAGGCTTCAACCAAGAAGATCCAAAAAGTTTATACTCTGATGTGGCTGAGGGGATTCAATCCCTCGCCCCCTCAACAAGAGCGCCATCGTCTACCCAACAAGACCACGGGCGGATCACGTTCAGAAGTCTGCAGAAATCAAACTTTTCTAATGTCTCGCGCCGAAAAGCTTTCATCAAGAGCAATACCAAAAGAAAATTAAATTCGCGAGCGCCTGCTGCCGACGGGACTCGAACCCGCATCATCAATTTGAGAGGAAGGCAACCTATCCACGTGCCTAAGGCGCTTACCTTATTCTATAATGCAGAAGAAACTCTCTTAAACTAGTGGTCATAGCTGAAGTGCAAGCCAAACTCTTATCTATCCAAGGAGCCAAATCAGTTGTTGCAGGCCGATCCCGAGAAGTATTTTGCTTTTAGCCAAAGAAACAAACAAGGAGAATCAAAGATTGAGTCAAACTTGAATGAAGTGGAGCTGTGGAGTGAAGATCCGGAGGCCTAAGTTAGTCGATCTCAACGGACCAAGTCATCCAAGACTATTTCTTGATGAGGAAGCTTCAAGAATGGTGAATAGCTCCTGGCAAGGATCAAGGGATGGACGAAGCTTTGACCAAAGCTAGATATTTTCCAGTTTCTGCTTGATCTTAATGCTTGATTTATCTTGTTTTCATTATTCTACACTTAATCCTAGATGCACATTGAAATAGCCAAGATTTCAATTGATTAAGTCTAGATTAGAATAATGAATTAATCCATTTCTTATTTCAAGCAATAGTTTGTATTAAGGAAAGACTTGATTTCAAAAAGATCCTTGTGCATCAAAGAATGTATTTTGGTAGTTTAAATACAGATTTCCTTTCCATTGAGTAAGTTTTCTATTGCACCTCAAGGGTATGTTTTTATATCATAGTGCATTAGGACAAAGGAAAGGATATACATGCATCAGGATTGCATGATATACATTCTTAGTACAAGGAAAAAAAAAAAAATCGTGCATCAAGCTCATGCATGATTGTTGCATTATTTTTTGAGCATGCATGCATATGCATGTGAACATATGCTTTTGCATGTAGATACATGCATTTGCATGGAAGAATGGAATGTTGTTTGCAAGTAGATATGAGAATGTACTCTCTTAGTATTTAGCTTACTTTATAAAGCTCGCAGTTTGACATTAGGGAAGACCAAGGACTAGTTAGTTGCAAAGACATACTAGTTCTAGTTTGCAACTCAAGTAATTAGTCGATTTCTTCCCAAGTCGATACTCCGCTATCAAAGATAAATACTTAATGACAATTAAGTATGTTAGATGTTTTGCTAGGTATGAGTAAGCACTAAGAGAAAGTTAAGTAATAAATTTCCTTGATGACCAAGAAAATTTAATTACTTGCAACTCTTTTGTGATGTATGATGACTCTAAGTCCTGGATGTACTTAGAAAAGTCATGCGGATAAAGCTTTAGTTGATTAGTTATATATTTTATATAACTTCTCAAGCATCCCAAGGTTGGATGCGAACGTCAACTATATTTCCAAAGTTCCATGAGCACTCTTCTATTTAGAAGATTTCGAAAGTTTTAAAGAAGTTTCTTGTGGTTTCAAGATTTGTATCTCATGATGAAACCTCGGTAAGTGACTTTTTGGAATAGAGATATGAAATAGTCAAGCCTTCTATTTCATGTGAGATCATTCTCCTACCATGTTTAAGATGAATTTAGCCTTGGGAAGGAAGATTGTAATAAAGTAAGTCTATGATCTAGGGATCCGATGGCTTCAGACAGATCTGAAATCGGATACCGTTTGGTCACTCGTCTATAGGACCAAAGATCTCAAGAGTAGACTCAAGCATAAGTCATGTGCTCTCATATTCAAGTAATCTACAAAGTAGTTCTAATCGCACATTACTTGGACAATCATGGCCAAAATTGATCAATTCTGGTTGATCTTGCGATAAAAATAAAGACTTAGTCTTTATCTTTAAGATCTCTTAAACTATCTTTAAGCTTCTTTGCTTACCTGCAGGATTTTAGAGATCTTTCCCTCAACTTAAGTCCAAGCATTTTCTAATGCTTTTCAGATTCCAAAGCTAAGAATCTTTGATATACCGTTAGGTTATATCACTTATTTGGACTTAAATACCAAAACTGGTGGTTAGGGATTTACTGGGAACTACTTACTCTATAACTTTTCTTGAAAGATGCTAGTCTCACGTCTGGGGAGATTTTTCTTTCAAGAACTTTCTGATTCCTATCAAGTAATACTAGACTGGAAAGCAAAAAATTCCAAGATGAATCATTTGCTTCAAATTATAGCATGCAACAACCTAAAGATTACGACCACCACATGCTTGAGAGATGACTCTCCTCCCAACCAAATGCCTGTATATATAGCTGCTTGAACTAATGAGGACCACAAATGTAACTAGAGTCCACAAGTGCATGTGCAATCTCCTCCACTCCTTTCATATCCACCACTAGAGTCTATTAGTGGCTGGAGTGATCTCGACCACTACTTTAGTACCTTCCACTAGAGTCCACTAGTGGTTGTTGTACTCACCTCTTGAGTTAAGTCCACTGGACTCAAGTTAACTCACGTTAACTTGAGTTAGAAGGCTCTAGAGCTCTTTGGGCAAAACTCTCTCCCCATGCTCCCCATGGGAGTTGAACCCAAGACCTCCTCCTTCACAACCATGAGACTTAACCACTAGGCTAAGTGGATTACTTGAATATGACAGCACATGACTTATGCTTGAGTCTACTCTTGAGATCTTTGGTCCTACAGACGAGTGACCAAACGGTATCCGATTTCAGATCTGTCTGAAGCCATCGGATCCCGAGATCATAGACTTACTTTATTACATTCTTCCCCCCTTGGGAAATATTTTCGTCCTCGAAAATAAAGCTATATATATAACTGTAGGCAACCCCCGAGCCTCATGTTCTAAAACTGGAAGAACATGGTCATGTTCTAGAACTGGAAGAACATGTCTCATCTCTGTGGTGGCATCCCTGCCCAAATGATTCAAAACACTATCTGGGTTTGCACTTTGGTGAACGGGACAAAGTACAAACTAGTAAAGAATAATAAGGGTGGATCTAATGACATCCCTGGCTAATTCACAGTTTCTGGATGTGCGATCTAGGCACAAACATGTGAACTAGGTGGATTCAAATTACTAGTCCATTTCTGGGCATGTCTGGTGCATGGACTTAGTAATGAAGGTGAGATTCTTATCCCTTGCAAGACTTTAAGAATTCTTGATTCACTTGAATTTGTTTTGGAGAACTTGAAGTTTGATCGTCCCATACATCTAACTTTAGATGTTTATTCGATGGTTTACTTTGATCCAACAGTTACTTGATTTTTCACCCGACTAGAGGACTGCTTTGTCCCAATGAGTTTGAAAAAATCCTATGTAAACTGTAGGAGAAAGTTTACCATTTCGGTGGAATCAACCATACTAACTTCACCAATTCAAATTCAAAATGAAAATTGTCCAACTTAGGACACTTTTCTCAAAGACTTTTTAACTGAAAGTTCTTGGGAATTGTCAATCTGATGAGCGATTCCTAACTTCCCTATTCTAGAGTATACTGGACTCCACAAAATCATTTATGCTATAACTTGAAGCAAACTCAAATGAATAAGTCCACTTAGACTTATCATCTTTTGAAGATTTGAAAAGGTTCTTGTACATAACATCTATCTAGGATGTTCAAGTTAGTTATTTTATTCTAACCGGCTAACCCTGGTCTTTTGCAAAAGGAATCAGATACCATATCTGAGCCAATTCCAAAAGATTTGGAAAGCGGAAAGAAATAACTAAGACTCTGTACAACCAATTCAAACTTCGAATATACAAAAATTTGCTATGAGTCAAAGACTAGATGACTCAGGACTTTTTACTTTTCAAAGATCTATTTCAACAAGATATTGAAGCATTGTCTTTATCTTTCAGAGAAATAAGCTGGATTCTCAGAAAGATACAAAGAAAATCAAAAACATCATCCAACCACAAGATACTAGTGTGATAACCAACATCAGTGTGTCGACCCATTGAGGTTCTATCGATGAGTTTAGTTTTCAAACAATGCTTCACTTGAGACTAAGTTCATGTCACATTCAGTCTTTTTGACTCCTAATCATGAATGCAATTCTTGTGCATTTCTTTGAGTCTAAAAGAGTGAATTTATCAAGTTACACTAGGAACTTGATACTTGACTTAGTCAATTGAATCTTTAGTTGAAAAGATCAACTCAAAGTAAAAGTCCAACTTCTTTCAGAAAATTTATCAAATATTTCTGATCAATAACACTTAAACTTGAAGTGTTCTATGAAGATCTTGGAAGTTACTTACTTCATTATTATTGGTCAATCTTCAGATGTTACTAGAGTCCTTTAAACATATTTCACCAATCAAAACTATGTTTAAAGTCCAAGCATCTATTGATGATTGATCCAATAGTAATGTTACTGCGAACACAACTTTGAACTTTATAATTTGTTTAGGAGAAGTTCATGGATTGAAAATCCATTTCTTGGAACTTTCTATTCCTAAATGAAAAGTTCATACTTGCTTCAAGTCTTTAGGAACTTATATTATTTCCTAAAGATTGCTTAGCTAGTTGCATCATTTACCAGAGATGCAACTATAGAACCTAACATCCTTTTATTGATATCAAGGATCAATTGATGTTGAGGTTTAACCTTTTGATTTCCATCACCCCTTGGGATGAAATCAAATGAAAATTTATAAAAGCTTGATACCTTTATATCTTGGCAAAACATTTATATCCTAAAGAGGTTTTGCTTTCATCCTTCCTTGGACCTATCATATAATATGAATTTATGTGTATTTTGGGAAGAGTTCATGAATCAATTAAGATCCTCTACTTGGAACATCTACCTTCCCAAAAATAAATTCATCTTAAACATGGTAGGAGAATGATCTCACAGGAATGTGATGGGCTAACCACTTGCCCCAAAAGCCATGGTTGAGGATTACTTCCTAATCCTCTCTCTTAGGGTGTAGTTCAACCATCTCATATCTGTCAAGGGTGTGGTTCAATCACTTTATTACATTCTTCCCCCCTTGGTCGATCATTGTCCTCAATGATATGATCTACTCTTGTATCCCTCTAGCCTCGGTGATCAGTCCCTTGAACTCCCTAGGTGCCCTTGAATTGATGTTCCTCAACCTCGCACAGTTTCTTGAACCTTGTTCGCAACCTTGGTCTCTTGAACCCTTGCTCTCAACCTTGGTGTCTTGAACCTTCTTGTTCGCAACCTTGGTGTCTCGAGCCCTTGTTCTCAACCTCAGTCTTGAACCTTGTTCTCACCCATGCTTGGTATCCTGAACACTCAATATAATCCTGGTAGGAGATGGTTGAACCACACCCTAAGAGAGAGGATTAGGAAGTAATCCTCAACCATGGCTTTTGGGGCAAGTGGTTAGCCCATCACATTCCTAACCAAGAGGTTGTGAGTTCAATTCCTTACACATACACACATACACACATACACACATACACACATACACACATACACACATACACACACATATATGCATGCACACACACATAGAGAGACATACACACACATACACATACATGCATACATAATGCATATGCATACATACATACTTACATGCATACATACATACTTACATGCATACACACATATGCATACATAATGCACATGCATATGCATAGATACATGCATACACATACACACACATAGACACATACACACACATAGACACACACACACACACATAGACACATACACATACACACACATATACACATAGATTTACACACATACACATGCAACACCACACACATACACACATAGACACATACACACATAGACACATACACACATAGACACATACAAACATACACACATAATGCATATGCATATGCATACATACATACTTAAATGCATACACACACATACACACATATGCATACATAATGCACATGCATATGCATACATAATGCACATGCATATGCATACATAATGCACGTGCATACATAATGCACGTGCATATGCATACATAATGCACATGCATACATAATGCACATGCATATGCATACATACATGCATACACATACACACATACACACATACACACATACACACATACACACATACACACATACACACATACACACATACACACATACACACATACACACACATAGACACATACACACACATAGACACATACACACACATAGACACATACACACACATAGACACATACACACACATACATATACACACTCATAGACGCATACACACTTACACACACACATCCAAACACATTTACACACACACATACACGTGCACACAGACACATATATATAGATACACACGTATATACACACACAGACACACACAGACACACACATATACATACATAGACACACACACACATAGACATGCACACACATATACACCCTTACACATAGACACACACACTTATACACACACACTAATCGACACACATTTACACACATACACATGCATACAGACACATATATATAGATACACATGCATACACATACACACACATACATGCATATGCATACATACATGCTTACATGCATACACACACATACACACATGCATACACACATACACATACACACATAGACACCCACACACACACATACACACACACACATAGACACACA